>NW_020869994.1:325324-327824 GCF_003789085.1 Penaeus vannamei
AGGCAGAGGAAGGAGAAAAGAGAGGGGAGCAGATCGGAAAAGACGCAGAGAGGAGAGTGGCGAAAAAGAAGAGAGAAGGAGAAAGGAAAAGAAAAGAGAGGAAGAAGGAGAGGCAAGGAAGAGAGAGAGAGGGAGAGGAAAGGCGAGAGAGGGGAGAGGGAAAAGGACAGAGAGGGGAGAGGANAGTAAGGAGGAAAGAGAGTGAGAGTGAAAAGAGTGAGAGATGAGAGGGAAAAGGATAGAGAGTACGGGGAAAAGGAGAAGAGAGTAGAAGAGGGAAAAGGATACGAGAGGTGAGAGGAAAAGGAGAGAGAAGTAGAGGAAAAGGGAGAGAGAGTGAGAGGGAAAGGAAAGAGAAGTCGAGAGGGAAAAGTGGAGAGAAGTGAGAGGGAAAGGAGAGAGAGAGTGATGAGGTAAAAGGGAGAGTAGATTGAGAAGGAAAAAAGGAGAGAGAAGATTTAAGAGGAACAAAGGAGAGAGTTGAGAGGAAAAGGAGAGGAGGACTGGAGGAAAAGGAGATAGAGGAGAGGGAAAAGTAGAGGGAGGGAGAGGGAAAAGAGAGAGAGGGAGAGGAAAAAGGAGAGAGAGAGAGAGAGAGAGAGAGGAGAGAGAGAGAGAGCAGAGAGGAGAGAGAGAGAGAGAGAAGAGAGAATAAGAAAGAAAAGAAAGAAAGAGAAATATTGACATCAGCTGGAAGGATCTTCCCAAATGGAACGTAAGAGCGAGTGAAGTGGCCTTCCTCGGCGGCTCAGAGATCGTGCTGAAGTCATCTCAGGAATATAACTATGGAATACCAGCTCTCCGTTATGGAGGCGACCACGAAAGCGAATTATACTCATTTCGGGGACAGGAATGAGTATTTCGTTCGGGCGTAAGGTGCTTATGCAGGAGGGAGTAGATGGAATTTGGAAACTTGGATAAAAAAGTAAAAATGCATTTTTTTTCTTTTTTTTTTCCCTCCGAAAGAGATTATTGGCGACCTTTTCTGGTCTCTCTCTCGCCGCGTCTCTTTTGGAACGGAGAGTGTAAGTGCGTATTCCCTTGTGTGTGTTATGTTAGAAAAAAATGATCTATCAAATTCAAATCTTTCTCTCTCTCTCTCATCTCTCTTCTCTCTCTCTTCTCTCTCTTCTCTCCTCTCTCTCTCTCTCTCTCTCCTTCTCTCTCTCTCTCTCTCTCTCTCTCTCTTCTCTCCCTCTCTCTCCTCTCTCTCTCTCTCTCTCTCTCTCTCTCTTCTCTCTCTCTCTCTCTCTCTCTCTCTCTCTCTCTCTCTCTCTCTCTCTTCTCCCTCTCTCTCTCTCTCTCTCCCTCTCTCTCTCTCTCCCTCTCCCTCTCCCTCTCTCTCCCTCTCCCTCTCCCTCCCTCTCCCCTCTCCCTCTCCCTCTCCCCCTCTCCTCTCCCCCTCTCCCTCTCCCTTCTCCCTCCTCTCTCTCTCTCTCTCTCTCTCTCTCTCTCTCTCTCTTCTCTCTCTCTCTCTCTCTCTTCTCTCTCTCTCTCTCTCTCCCCCCCCCCCCTTCCCCTCCCCCCCCCTCCCCCCTCTCCCTCCCCCCTCTCTCCCTCTCCCTCTCTCTCTCTCTCTCTCTCTCTCTCTCTCTCTCTCTCTCTCTCTCTTCTCTCTCTCTCTCTCTCTCTCTCTCTTCCTCTCTCTCTCTTTCTGTATCTGACTGCCGTTTGTGTGTGTGTGCGTTTGTGAATATTGATGTAAATGTTGCGACGTTATAACTATTTAAAAAAAAAACAGAAAAAAAAACTCAGTGCTGAATGTTTTTCGTCAGGTGATAAGGACAAAGCCAGACTAAAAACGAGAAAGTAGCCTCTCGTCGGCGTAAGGTTACACCAACAAGGAATAGAGTTGCATCAACAAGAATTTGCACTAAACCACCAAAGGACTTGAGTTCTATCAACAAGCACTGGAGTTACACCTTCGAGAATAAGAACAAACACCTCCAAGGATTAGCGTTTCATCGCGGAGATTGCAGACCGACGGGCAAAAGAGGGAAGAAGAAGGAAGAGGAAGAGGAGGACGAGAAGGGTGGGGATGGAGAGAGGAAGGTGGGGGATGGAGAGAGGAAGAGGGAGGGAGAGAAAGGGGAGGGGAGTGGTAGGGGGAAGGAGAAAGGGAGGTAGGGAGGGAGGGAGAAGGTGGGGAAGATATACGAAGAGAGAGAGAAAGGGTGAGAGAAAAAATAAGAGTGAAAGATTAAGAAAGTGAGGGAAAGGAGAAAAATTATGAGTGAAGGAGAGAGAGATAGAGAAGGAGAGAAAGAGAGAGAGAGAGAGATAGAGAGGAAGAGAAAGGGAGGAGAGAGAGAAGGAAAGGGAGAGACCGAGAGAATGAAGGAAATGGAGAGAAAGAAAGAAATAAAAGGAAGAAAAGAGAAGAAAGAAATGAATGGAAGAGAAAGAAAGAAAAAAAGGAGAGGTAGTTAAGGGAGAGAGTGAGAGAGGGAAAGGGGAGACGGAGGGAGAGGGAGAAGGAGACAGAGAGAGAGATAGACAG
>NW_020869994.1:332824-335324 GCF_003789085.1 Penaeus vannamei
GTTGTCTTCAGTAAGTGTCTCGTGCAACAGATGTCATGGGTAAATATGACAGACATTAGATGTCAGAGTGACAAGGCAGATTTATGTGTCGTGGATGTATACGACAGGTAATGAATGGGTGGTGCCTGTGATAGGTGATTGTGACAGATGGCAGATGGCGGTGTCATAGGTGAGGCCGCAGATGGGGATTTCACGGCTTGAGGGAACAGTCGAAGATGTCACGAGTGGGGGCTCAGAGGCCGAGGGCGTGGCGGCCCAAGATTACAGAGGACGACGTGTGCCTTGAGGTGGTCAGTGTGGAACATCCTTCGGGAAGGAAAGGCTCCGGGGTTTCGTCAGGAGGCTGTTTTGACCGGAGGGAGGGGGGGGGGGCTTTCTGCTGCGTGTCGCGGTGCTGGTGGGGGAGAAGAGGGGTGTGCTTTGGGAAGGGGAGAGGAAGGGGAAGAGAGCCTGGCCTGGAACTCAGACGTCGAGGCCAGGGGAAGACCTGCTATGATGCGTCTGGAAAGGATAGCCTGTGTTCCCCTGCCGCATTACGTGCAGGAAGAGTGAGGCAAGGCAAGCCGTGGGTGCACCTTCACGGCAGGTGCCAGGGGCCTGAGGTCGCATCTGATGCTAGGTCATGGCGTAAGCTATTATGCTAACAGCAAAGTCCTGTCATTGTTCCGCTGTTTAGAGTTAGATGATTATAGACTTTTGGCGAGTGCTAGACAGGTGCCGGGTTGCCGGTGGGTCACTTGAGTGGGGGCGGGGGTGGGGGGAGGGTTTCGGGTCATAGGGGTCGAGGCTTATCCCTCTTCCTTAGCTCGGTCGGCCGGTAGTCCGGCTGCCCATCGGCGGACGCACTCCTGCAAGTCGCGGGCGCAGCGCCGCCCACTTTCCGTTTGAACCAGCCAATGGGCGCCGGGGGCAGTGGGGAGCGCGGCCCCTCCCAGCAACCGTCGCAGCATCGCTTTTAAACTGTGTGGCGATTCGGGCGAGGGCAAGATGGCCGGGGACTCGCGGCCTCCACACAGGTGAGTCCGTGAGCAAGGTAGCGCACGCGGCAGCCTCACGGGCCGCGCCCAGGTGCTGCCGGAGCGAGGCGGTGACGCACCGCTGGCACCCTGGCCCGCCTCCCCGGTGCCACGGACGCACACGCGGGATCCTCTCTAGACGCGGCGTCACCCGAGCAGCGAGTGCCACCCCTCCCTCACCTCGGCGGGAGGGGGCGGGGAGGGGTCGCCGCCCCCTCCCCCGCACCAGCAACGATGTTATCATCAGCCGCGACCCACGCCGTCCGCCGCCCACCCGTCACATTCCTACTTGTTAAGTGAGTATAAGTTATGGTGGGCGTGGTGTGGGCGTCAGGTGGTTTGGGCGTGTGGCGGCAACGGTTGTGGTGGTGTGGGCGCGACGCTAAGCTTGGCACGCACACCCACCCGCCGTCGTCTTGCGGGAGGAGGTACGTGCAAGCAGAGCCCCCGGGTGGACCAGCAAGCAGCCTGGGGGACGCCCGCCCGCCCGCACCGCACCCACCCGGCACCCTCATGGGAACCTCCGCCCTTTTTAGTTTTTAGCCAAGATTTTCACACTTTCTCCGCGATTTATGAGATCTCACGGGCGCCTCGGCCGCTCGCCCCGCATGTGTGAGCCAGGCGAAACACCCGAGGCACGCCTGGCACCCAGAGGCACGCTCTTATGGGGAGCACATGAGGTGCCATCCCGCCCGTCGCCGCTTTAAGGCTTTGCTGGCACTCACCCGCCGAGGCTCCTTCCCTCCTCGCTCGGCACTCGCTCGTCTCACCGAGGATACATGGCACTTCTCATGGCACCTTTCACTATCATAACTTTCTCATATCAGATATGATGCCAAACCCTTTTCTCATCTCACCTGGTAATTCCTCATTAACTGGACCTTCACTATCGAAGGATTACATCGACTCATCTCTCATGACCCCATTTCATGAAGACTTTTCATTACCCTTTTTCTTTCCACTTTCCTTTAACCTCACGATTGTCTAAGCCTCTTCTCTCGCGCCCTTTCCCTCACTGTCACTCATGTTTCAAAATCCTCACCCTCCTCTGGATCACTGTAGTACCTGTTCTCTTCGCGAAGCAAGTAGGCTTTATTGACTGTTTTCATAAGATTCGCCTGTTATTGTCTTCACCTTGGCTCTCTCTCCCTTCGCACAGGTCACAGCGGTTCTCACGATTCATTATCCTCGGTTTTGTGGTCTTGTCACCCAATGTATCCATGTATCATCGCACTTGACTTACTGCACCAGTCGCACCTCTTGTCTGTGTCACTGATAACCAGTCGTCACTATTCACGCCCCCCCCTCCTCTCCCCATCCCGTAATTATTAACGCCTCACTCAGACTGTACCGATCGGTAACGCTAATATAGAGGCACACACGCACACGTACACATTCACACAAACAAAAAAACAAACAAATAGACAAACCTACACACTCGCATTCACACGAAATGTACACACACACACACACACACACACACA
>NW_020869994.1:342824-344081 GCF_003789085.1 Penaeus vannamei
AGAGAGGAGAGAGAGAGAGAGAGGAGAGAGAGAGAGAGAGAGGAGAGAGAGAGAGAAGAGAGAGAGAGGTGAAAAGGAGAGAGAGAGAGAGAGAGAGAGAGGAGAGAGAGAGAGAGAGAGAGGAAGAGAGAGAAGAAAGAGAGAGAGAGAGAGAGAGAGAGGAGCAAGGAGAAAAGAGTGAAGTAGAAAAAGAGTGAGGAGGAGAAAAGATGTGAGAGGAAGAAGAGAGAAGGAGGAGAAGATAGGAGAGAGAGAAGGAGAGAAGCGAGAGAGAAGAGAGAGTAACGGAGAAAGAGTGAAAGGAGAAAGAGTGAAAGGAGAAAAAAGAAAAAAATTTTGGAGGGGGAGAAAAAAAAAAAAAAAGGAAGGGTTTTTTTTGGGAGGAGGGGAAAGGGAAAAAAAAAAAAGATAGAAGAAATGGGAAAAGAAGGGGAACGAAAAAAACAAAAGAGAGAGAGAGAGAGAGAGAGGGAGATGAGAAGAGAGAGAGAGGGAGAAAGAGAGAGGAGAGTGAGAAGGCTGAGATGAGTGGAGTGATTGAGTGAGTGAAGAAGTGGAGTGAGAGAGAGAGAAGAGCGAAGAGAGAGAGAGTGTGTTGTGTGTTGTGTGTGTGTGTGTGTGTGTAGAGTGTGTGTGTGTGTGTGTGTGGTGTGTGTGTGTGTGTGTGTGTGTGTTGTGTGAAGAGAGAGAGAGAGAGAAAGAGAAAGAAAGAAAGAAAGAAAGAAGGAAGAGAGAAGAGTGTGTGTAGTGAATAGGAAAGGAGAGAGAGGGAGAGAGAGAGAGGAGAGTGTGGAAAGGAGAGAGAGAGAGAGTAGAGGAGAGAGAGAGTAGATGAAGGAAGAGAGAACGGGAAGGAAGAGAGAGAGTAGAGAGAGAGAGCTTAAGATGAGAGAGAGAGAGAGAGTGAAGGAGTGAGAGGATAGAGAGAGAGAGTGAAGGACGAGAGAGAGAGAGTGATGAGAGAGATAGAGAGAGAAGAGGAGTGAAAGGAAGAGACGAGAGAAGAGAGTCGAGAGGAGTAGAGACGAGAGAGACGAGTGGAAGGAGAGAGCTAGAGAGAGAGAGCGTGAGGAGAGGAGAGAGAGAGAGAGTGAAGGAGAGAGAGAGAGCAGTACGAGATCGAAGGAGAGAGAGAGAGAGAGAGTGAAGGAGAAAGAGAGAGAGAGAGCAGTGAAGGGAGAGAGAAGAGAGAGAGAAGTGAAGGAGAAGGGAGGCGAGGCGTGAAGGAGAGGAAGAAGAAGAGAGAGTGAAAGAGCA
>NW_020869995.1:0-2500 GCF_003789085.1 Penaeus vannamei
TGTGACAGCGCCTGAAGTAGATATACCTTACCAGACTATCCCAGCATATCATTCTTGCAGCATTTGACCAAGTACTCTCGACACAATTCTATTATTGCCTGGGATACGACGCATGTTTCCCTTCGCCTGTCATACCCGGAAAAAAGTGGCGTTTGAATGTTTCCTGTTTTTTTTCCTACCAGTTCCTTTAGACCGTGGGTCCTCGAGACGTCTCCCAACTATTCAAATTGTATAAGAAAAATCATATCCGAACAAATTCAGCTTACACAAAGAATACTTTCAATACATGATGGCAAGTTTTGTGCGGTAATGAACCCACTTTTCAAAAAAAAAAAAACGATACTTGAACAATAGAATGGTCTGTACCGAATTCAATTATCAAATCGGAATACTTACATCTTTGTTACGTTTTGTTTTGTATTGTTATTCCGTACATTTTTAGTCATACGGCTATTTTTTCTATTTTGGACTCGAGAAATATAATGATCTTACTGAGGATTGGGGTTTGAATAAAGTATGGAAAATCGCCATAAAATTCACATAGTGTATAATAGTAAGGAACGCAGTACCATTTTAGTTTCTAGAATCGTTAAGGCAGTAAACAGTTCGATTCACCGCCTGCAAGAACTATGTTGTTACGATAAACAAAGCTGTAGAGAACACGGATCAGAAGAGTATTATTCTCACAGGATAAACAAAAATACAGCTAGACTAAACGCAAAAATATAACTTACAAAATTACTAAACCTTTGTGCACTAGACGGAATGGATCTGTTTCACACACAAAGCCAGCAAATGGATTTTTTGTGTAAATGGAATGCCATCACCGTGTTACCAATAAAGGAGAAGGAGATAACTAGAACGAGTCTAAAATATGTCTCGCTTTTGTTACAAAGACTCTCACGCCACCACAAAGAATGAATAAAATCCTGTAATAAGGCTGATCATACAGTGTATTGGTTTCTGGTGTTGTCTCATCTGAGCTTGAGATGCGTGGGTTAGAAAAAGATGGCTATCGAGGGATGAAAGGGAAAAACGGGAGTAAAAGGGACAAGAGTGCGTTAAAAAGACGAAATAATATTTGTTTTTCCCAGAAACGGAAAGAAAAAGGGTTAATGATCTCTTCAATATATGTGTGCGTGTGAATATATTATGTACATGGAATAAACTACATGGAACTAATATGTATATTTATATATTTATATATAATATATTAATATAATATATACATATATATATATATATATATTATATATATTTATATATAATTTATATAATATATATATAGTATATAGTTTATATGTATATATATGTATTCAAACACATATATCACTACACACACACACTACACACACACTACATTATGGTTATAATGCATTCTGCAAGAAGTCAAGTTCATACGTCCTGCGCACCACATCCGCACGCAATCGTCCCGGCGCTTCCAAGCAAAGGCCGCTGCGACGAGCGGACGCCGAGACGAGACCCGAGCCGCGAGGGGGGGGGCTGCTTTCGCCCTACTCGCAGAAGCGCTGTCGGCCCCCAAGGGCTCTCGCTCGAGTGAGCCAAACCTACTCGCGCTGTTGCAGGGCCTTCACGCGAGAAGATTTTGCGTGATGAATGTGCGCGGAAGGAAGTCCGTGAGAGTGAGAGGAAGTTTAGAAAAAGTAAGAGAAGGAATCGTAGTGGAATTGATGATAATGATTCTATTCCTTAAGATGTTAAGAATGTCGACTCTAATGATAGCGGTGATATCGACAGATGAAGCAATCATTGTAATAGGAATGGCGAATATATAACCAACAATGGCAACTTTAAATGATGGTTAACGATAGTGATGATAAGGAAAGGAGAGTCTCATTAAACAGGGAGTCATAATTCAAAACATTACTACCAATGCTTGATTCGTGTTGGTGGCAACCGATTGAGAAATCCAGATTCCACCGCGAAACTAAATAATCTGTTCGCAATAAAATAATATTATAGATGAGAATTATGAATAAGAATGAAGTATGAAAATAAACATATATTCAAAATGATACGGCGAACAAAGGGAGAATCGGAATGGCAGTAATATTGTTCACGATTAGCGCACCATAACCACTGTGTTCATAATAATGATTTCGATCTATGGTTCAAATCACGATACGCCAAGAAAACACACAATATGTTTAATTGTAAATGCGGATTAATCCCCAGGCCAGTGTTTCCCAAACCTTTTTGGGCGCGACCGTAAAGACAGTCTCAGCCTGGGCGAGCGACAATAAGTGTGTAAACATGCAGTGATATATCCAACCATTTTCATGGTAGTTATACTTGCATGTGTACATCAGTTTTCGTTATTTTATACTTTTATAGGTTTGTATTACCAACACACTGAATTTCAACAAACAACTGTTAATAAGAAATATCAACTTTTACTAACATATCCGTATATGGATTCTTTTACTCTTCTTTTAAGACCCTCTGGCGACCCTCAAAAAACCCTGGCGACCCCCATTTA
>NW_020869995.1:17500-20000 GCF_003789085.1 Penaeus vannamei
TTATTAAGCAGCGCGATTCTAAAGTGAAGTGAGAAAGTGTTAGATATAGTTTTAAAGAAAAAAAAAGGAAAAAGATAGTGTATTACGCAGAAAGCACCGTGTGATTTTGTGAATCATGTCAGTTCAATTGATGTTGTCATGCTTGTCTTTTGTCTCACTGGAGGAACGTTTGTCCTTCGAAAATTCATTGTGTTAATCTGAAAGCTGTTATGAAATGTGCATTGTCTTCGGCGCTCACGGCTCGCGTTGCAGCAAAGGCGTGGTGCAACGAGCCTCGCGTACATGACGTAAAGAAATTACTTTCTATATTAATCAAGTTAGACCTCGTTGAATATTAATGTGATATGCACCCGTCACCTTTGATAAAAAGAAAAGAGGAAATTGAAGACATAACAAATTCAACAAAATCTACATAAAATATCCCAAGCGCTCCCAGTGGCCCACTAACTCCTCCTCCTCGCGCTTCCAGGATAACTGCCGCAGGAGGCGTCGAAATCTCCGAATAGCGGGCGTCTCAATTTTGTGTTTCTTTGTTTTTCTTGTACCCTTGATTTTTTTTCTTGAGAATTAAGGGTGTTTTAGACTCACTGCTGCTAGTCCATTGCCGTAGACGAAGCTGGGAGGGGTTAGAGCAGGTTGCCTTGGCTTGAGACTAATGTCTGGCCAGCGAAGGGAGCACCATCCCGTATGACCTTGGGAACACGGTCTGGCAATGAACTCATGTTTGTTGAAGTGATTGAGAGCTTCTGTTTTTTTTTCATGTTTTATGTGCGTTTTATCTTCTATTCTTATATCTCTATAGACTCTTTTTTTTTGCATTTCTTTGTCTCTTGCGCTTTCTACGTTGTACGTTCCTGCGCCATTTTTTTCCTTTTTTTCGGCGCGACCGAAGGACTTCAGTAAACTTTTTAACCTTAAACATCAGTTGCATTAGGCCAGTGTTGTCCGAACATTTTTGCCTTTTGTACCCTTTATTACCTTCTTGTACTGTTACGTAACCCCCCCCCTCCAAACCATTACATTTAAGATAATGCAAATGATAGACTAATTATGAAAAGATTGCATTACAGGAGTCTTGGTCAGTAAATTCGAATTTAATACACGAATAAACAAGATGATTCATAGCACATGTGATGTTTCTGTTTGTGTGCATGTGTGTGTGTGTGTTCCTTGTTTGTTCACGTACCCTTATGATCTATGTTGCGTACCCCAGTTTAGACAACACCGAATTAGGGAACAGCAACGTCTACATGTATTGTTAACTTTTATTTAATAGGCAAGAGCAAATACATCACAGCCGTTTGGATAACAGTAAATATAGTCTGTACTGCAGCTCAGTGACAAATTCATACATAAATCGGAATCAATACTTTCGCTATATTTTACGCGTGAATGTGTTGTACGTTTTATTTTTATTTTTCTCTCTCTCTGTCTATCTATCTATCTATATGTCTGTCTATCTATCTATCTATTTATCTCTCTCCATCCTCCCCACCCCTCTCTCTCTCTGTCTGTCTCTCTCTTCTCTCTCTCTCTCTCTCTCTCCTCTCTCTCTCTCTCTCTCTCTCTCCTCTCTCTCTTCTCTCTCTCTCTCTCTCTCTCTCTCTCTCTCTCTCTCTCTCTCCCTTTTTTTTTCTTTTCTTTTTTGTAAGGATAAGGAGCTCTGACCAGTTTTTCTTTGTCTGATTTTTACTTGTATCCTGGTTTTATGAAAAAAAGTAAAAAAACGTAAAAAAAAAAAAAAAAAAAATCTAAATTCATGCATCAACGAATGCTCAAAGATATCATCAAATTATTACAGTGATTTTTTCCTTTTTTTTTATATTAATGCTCGCTGCTCGTGCATAAACGACCTTCATATTACGAACTCCGATTCAGATATATCGTACGTGCTCCTGACCATGTTTTTTTTTTTTCCTTTTTTACTATCATTATTCTAGTGGTTCTTATCACACTTCTTTGTCCGACTCGAATGTGACTTTTCTTTTCTTTTTCTTTTTTTCTTTTTTATCCTAACACGTTTTTTCCCATAACTTGTTCTTGCTATAGTGAACTGGAAATCCCCGGGTTTGGCCTTCAAATATACGGGGTTGTGATCGAACTGTTGTTGTTGTTGTTGTTGTTGTTGTTGTAGTTTCAGCTATGATCCTTGATCTGGCTTGTTATTATCATTGTTGATATTAGTGTTGTTATTACTATCATTACTGTTGTTATTATTATTGCTATTATTATTATCATTATTATTATTATCATCTCTATATTATCGTTACGATTATTATTGCTGTTATTATTGTTACTATTATTATCATAATTATATATATCATTATTGTTATTGTTATTATCATTATTATTATTATCATTATATTATCGTCATTATTTTTTTCTTGTTATTATCATCATTTTCTTCATTATCATCATCAGTATCATTATTGTCATCACTATTACTGTTACCATCCTCATTGTCTTTATTATTACTATCACTATTACCATTATCATTGCT
>NW_020869996.1:0-7500 GCF_003789085.1 Penaeus vannamei
CTTCTCTCTCTCTCTCTCTCCTCACCTCTCTCTCTTCTTCTCCCCCCTGCCTCTCTCTCTCTCTCTCTCTCTCTCTCTCTCTCTCTCTCTCTTGCTCTCTCTCTCTTCTCTCCTCTCTCTTCTCTCTCTCTCTCTCTCTCTCTCTCTCTCTCTCTCTCTCTCTTCTCTCTCTCTCTCTCTCTCTCTCTCTCCCTCCTCTCTCCCCCTCACCACTCTCCCCCTCACCACTCTCCCCCCTCACCACTCTCCCCCCTCACCTCTCTCTCTACCCCCCCCTCACCTCTCTCTCTACCCCCTCACCTCTCTCTCTACCCCCTCACCTCTCTCTCTACCCCCCTCACCTCTCTCTCTACCCCCCCTCACCTCTCTCTCTACCCCCTCACCTCTCTCTCTACCCCCACACCTCTCTCTCTACCCCCACACCTCTCTCTCTACCCCCACACCTCTCTCTCTACCCCTCACCTCTCTCCTCCCCCCCCACCTCTTCTCTCTCTCCCTCACCTCTCTCTCTCTCTCTCTCTCTCTCACCTCTCTCTCTCTCTCTCTCTCTCACCTCTCTCTCTCTCTCTCTCTCACCTCTCTCTCTCTCTCTCTCTCACCTCTCTCTCTCTCTCTCTTCTCTCTCTCTCTCTCTCTCTCTCTCTCTCTCTCTCTCTCTCTCTCTCTCTCTCTCTCTCTCTTCTCTCTCTCTCTCTCTCTCTCTCTCTCTCTCTCTCTCTCTCCCTCACCTCTCTCTCTCTCTCTCCCCCTTCTCTCTCTCTCTCTCTCCCCTCTCTCTCTCTCTCCCCCTCACCTCTATCTCTCTCTCCCCCTCACCTCTCTCTCTCTCCCCTCACCTCTCTCCCTCCCTCAGCCTCTATGCTAACTATCTTCTACCTGTCCCTTTCTTTTCTTTGCATCTACCTTTTCTCTTTTTTATTTTCATGTCCATTTCTTAATCATTGTTCAGGAAAATGACTGCCAAGTACACATAGAAGCCTAAGGCAGATAAAAGGGGGAATAAAGATTTATTTATTTTTGCCAATTTTGTATAAGCCTTTGTACAAGGTTTATATTCTATTATGTTATTTTTATTTAGATTTTGTTATTAATGAATTCAGAAATTAACCCACTAGTGAAGGTGCTTGTTCAAGCCAAAAGTAATATTTTCTGGGTGGCTTCTAAATCATCCACAGGCAACTCAGAGCGCGAGCTCTAATCTAGTGTCACACCGGCAGGACTCCCGGTAATGTTTACTTTTCCATTGGTCTCATACGTGGGACACCCGTTGTAAGTGGGTTGATGTTTTATCTTTTATAGGAATTTAAGTTTGAAAATCATGAAAGGATAAAATATGATGAATTACACAGTATATAGTATATGCTGTATATCATCATAGAGTTCCTTTTACAAGACTTTGAACAAAAATCATACTGGGGTTGTGTGTAGTTTTTTATTTTGGAATTTTTAGTATTATTGTTATTAATTTCAAGGACCCTTAGTCAAGAAGAAGAAAGGAACTGACCAGACCAGCGACTATTTCCGAGCCAAGGGGGAGGCAGTGGGCAGAGTCAGACTCAAAGCTGCATCAAAGTGGAATCCCCCGAGATCGCCCTTCAACCTCTTCCAGGAATCTCTTTACCATGACCCTTGGAAACTTCTCATCGGTACTATATTCCTTAACAGAACTACAGGTGAGAGATGGGAGCAAAGGTACTGGCTTTTTATCTAAGAATTAGAGTATCCTTAATATATTTCAGTTGCAGACCAGATGATATTGATTAACTGGTTCATTACATTGTAGCCCTTCTACCTCAAATAGTTTCTCAGAAATTAAGTTGTTAGTCTTAAAAAATGGAAACATTCTTCATGGTAATTGTCTTGAGATTGTGCCAATAAGTTCGGTACAATGGAAAAAGGAAAAAAATTGCCTGAGTTATATGAGTGATTTTGAAGAAGATACAATGCTAAAATAAAATACTGACACTAGGTGTCAGAGATTTTGTTATAACTCCTTTATTTTTACATATTTAGCAAAAATGTTACATCACGGGATTGCCAAAGCCTACTAGATTTCAGGAGATTTTTTGTCAATTTTTTAAATATTTTAAAAATTATTCGTCGTAACGGCCGCCTTAAGGTTTAGACATCAAGTGATGGTATGTAGTAAAATAATTTCTTTGTGGTACTAATGTAAGCAGGCATGGCCTCCTATATAAGCTTGAATGGGCTATAGCTATTTACAAATGTAGTGGTAACATACTAAAGTGATATAGCATCAACCAAATGCTACCAAGAGATATTGATGTTTTCTGTAGTATTGCCTTTTGGAATGTGTTTATACATAGATGGCTTCACAAGTACAAAGCCGGCAAGGAGTTAAATAGTAGACGTACGTGGCCACCTAATATCCCCTTTCCTTTAATTTTTGAACAACTATTTTCTAATGCTTTTAATATCAATCTTGTGTTTATTTATATTTGCATTATGATCATTAGATCCTTTGATTAACAATAAAAAAAATACACATCTAAAAAAAATCCAAGAAAAGGGTAAACATGAGATTGGTAGGGTTAGTAATTGACACTAACTAAACACATGTGAAGTTATCTATGTGGAAATACAATTAATAAGCTGAACTCACCGTGGGTATGGTATGTATGCACATGCCATCCCTAGTGGCATTAGGTCAAGGTTGAATTTCATAATCTACTCTATGCTTTTACATTACACAGATTTCTTCATATTATAATAGGGTAACTAAATATTTAGGCATTTTCATTGTTACTACAACTGCTATAACTGTTTCATTGGCATAGTTTGCTTTAGGACCAAATCTTGTTGCAGGTGAAGAGGCCTTGGGTAAGAATGTCTTATGGGACTTCCTTGAGAGGTGGCCCACTCCAGAGGACACGGTCAAAGCATCCTGGGAAGAAATAGCTGAGCTCATTCAGTGTTTAGGGCTGCATGAGAAGAGAGCAAAAATGATTATTAGGTTTTCTGGTAAGCCTCCATTATTGTGACTGATTTTTGTTAGAAATATTTATTCACATGGGGATGCCTCAATTCAAAAATTTGAATATTTGTTTACTTTTTATTGTTCTATATTTGCATTGTTAATGTGTTGTAGCCTCTATTGAATATTAATTATACTATTTTTCACTGTTCTATGTATGAAGTATTAATGTACAGTCAAATGTTTTGAATATTAACAGTGCAATTGTGTTTGAATGTTAAATATCATTCAATTTTTTATTTTATTTTCAGAGGAATATCTAACCAAAGACTGGATTTACCCAAAGGAATTGCATGGTATTGGAAAGTATGGAAATGATTCTTATAGAATCTTCTGTGTTAATGAATGGCGCAAAGTGAGACCCTCCGACCACATGCTAAACTTTTATATTGACTGGCTATGGATAATCACCGATATCTTGGCATTGATTAGTGGATATCTAGTGACTTAGTAGTTGCGTTCAAAACCATGGCCTTGGACTGAGGTCAGGAATTTTTAAGCCTTTAGGACTACTAATGCAGGAAAGTTAACATCCAGTTAGTGGTATTTATGTTGGAAAAGAAGTGAACAAAGCATTCTATGATATTTATATAAGGCCTAATGTTTCAGGATTTTAGTAAATTAATTTTCTTAATAAAGTACCAAGAATGCAGGTGAAGTCTTTTATATTAAGTGTTATTGATATTAAGCACGAGACATGCAATGTCAAGGAGGTTTACAGTATTCTGATCTCTTTTTACATAGATTTAGAGGATGTAAATTATCATTTTCACTTCTTCACTTCCACGTTTCCTTTCACTGTACGTCATCCACGCTAAATGATATTTTTCTGTGTCACTGTAATAGGTATATGTGTTTGGCTGAGTCAATAGCAGAGCAACATTCTGTTTCTAAACTTCCTTGTCTTTATTTAATACATTTTTATTTTTAGCATTGTGTATTTTCTTTCTTTTGTTCTTTCTTTTTTTCTCTTTTTTCTTTACTGCTAAGAAGAATATGAATGATTAGAATTAGTTAAGCAGTACTACCAGCATTAAAAAAAATGATAATAAAAAAATGTCTAGCATGATCCATCTCAAAGAGTTATCCACAAAAAACATCATGTGTATTGAAAAAGACTTGACAGTAAAACCATCTTGATATCATGCAAGATGTTTCTGAAAATGAAAATACAATGAGTGTATGAATGTTGTTATTATACATTTGCTCAAATACTCTGGACTTGTTAATGTGACTTTGAGTTTAAGGACCAGAAGGAAAAAAGTGATGGAAAATAAAGAAAAGAAAAAAGAAAAAAAAAAGTGTCAAGCCTTAAAGATGGAAAGCAATATAAAGCATGTGTATTGTGAGGAGTCCCTTCCAAGTTTGAATAGAGATGAATTTTGAAGAGACAAGTGGAACTTCATATGAACTAATATAGTAATATTCATTTTTTCACTTTATTTTTTGTGTTAAGAATAACTTTCATTAATATCTAGAATTTGTTTAGAGTGTAAGGTATAATATTTAAGTTTTTTTTTTTTTTTTTTTTTTTTTTTTTTTTTTTTTTTTTTTTTTTTTCCTCCACCCCCATCCATTTTCATAATATTTGACAGTGGCTACAGACTGAAGAAGATATTGTGTCAAGAAGAAAAATAAACATTTGTATGTGTAGAAAGAAAATGACTGAGCAGGACACAAGAATACAATTCTAGTGAGGTTAATAGACAAATGGAAATTTTTAAAAAGCAGTTTGTTTTTTAGTAAATGAAAAAGAAACCTTTTGATTTTTAACAATCTTTTGGTTTGATTCAGTGTGTATGCAAGAAATTTTCTGTCGATAATTCACAGTATTTTCTGAAAGTTGTAGCTCGTACAGTTGCCTTAAATGTTGATATATTTTTCCCTTTATTTATTAATAGTTTTATTTGCACTGAACTTGCAATCAGTAAGGAATGATAACATTGATGTTAATGTCAAGTTCAAATTGTCCTTGTTAATGATTTATATAATAAGAAATTGTTACCAAGTAAAATAGTGTGTTATTAATATTACTATTTTAGAACTACTTTAATCATTGTAATTAGTCATTTATTTATAATTTTCTTTACAATCATTATACACATTGTTTTGCCCTTATTGTTGAGGTTATATATTCTGTAAAATTATGATGACTGTAATAGGCCTGCCATTTTTTTTTTTTTTTTTTTTTTTCACTTTCTGTTTATTGGTAGTTTTATTATTAATGGTAGGAATTGTTTATATTGATTCTTTAAGCATGTTATTACACTTAATAAAACAAACACTGAACATCATTATTGTTGCTGTTACTGGTTTTGTTAATGTTAGACAATTCATAGTTTCATGAATTGTCCTTATTAGGATTTTTTCATTTTTCAGACAGCAGAAGCATAACAGTTTCATTGTTAAATTTTCATCCATACGATTATCATTCTTGTTATCATTAATTATTAGATTGTACTGAAGAATATAAGAGGAATCAGAATTAGAGAGGATGAGTGAAGGATGAGTGAGAGAGAGTGTAGAAAATGAAGAAAGGAAGAATCTTTGTGTGTAAAAAAGAGAAGTCTATCACCCCATGCTACTTTCCTCTTTGTTTACTGTATTGAACTGCAGAATGAGTGTTCAGGTTTCAAGATGATCTTAATGGTGCTTGTAAGGGACTCACTTGTCAAAAATAAAAAGATAAATACTTGAGTAAAATAAAATTCAATTACCTACAGAATGAAGTAAAATCACCCAGAGAAATGCCTTATTGTAGGATATTATGCTTACCTTGTACCAATGGATTTCGTGGTGTACATTTTGAACTCTTCAGGTGAGTGTTAGTATATTTTGATGTACATGAATTCAGCTTCATGCAATCATCTCAGTAGATAACTTAATAATAAAGTCCCTGATCAAAAGCTCCTTATCTTTTCATGTATATGACTGGTATCTTATCCACAGCAGTTTTTACATAGTATACTTTGAGGGAAGCTTGTTGCCAGAATGGTGTCAGTGACAACAGCTACTTCAGTTCAAAAAGTTACATCACATATTGAACTTGCATGAACTATCATATGTGTGAATGTACAATCTATTTATAAAAGCAGGCAGTGGAATCTTCAAGGTTGCTGTGTATATGACAGGAACTAGATTAAAACTACATCAAAATTCAGTTTTCTGTTTATCTGTATTCTTAATGTGTGTGTTTGGGATAATCTTTTCTTCTTGAAATTACTAGATTTCTTCAAAAGTTTCCATAATACTAGCAAAGTCACTGTTTGTGATCTTTATTTGCTGCAGATAAACGTTTCTGATGATATAATGTTTAAGGTAAATCACAGACAGAAATTATTAATTGTTTAATTGTTAATTGATTTGGACACAGTTTTGTCTTGAATTTTATAAAATTGCTCCTTTACTGTATTTCTATCTGTACGGGTTGTAAATGAAATTGTAAAGGAAGCACAAAATTTGGATGTTTTGGTGAAACAACAAATAGGTTATAAATGGTATATTGTTATAGTAGAACTAGATAGATTTGTTTTCTTCTTCCAGGGAGAAGGGTTCTGGAGGATATAAAGATCTGGGCTTTTTTCAGCGAATGGGAATTTCATGCTGATGGATGAAAGACTAAGAAAGGTGATTTTTACATGGCATTGTACAGTATAGATTTATTCATGCTGGTGAATCAACCAAAACAACACACACTGCTCTATTGCTTTCCAAATGCCTTTTACCACATTAGATAAATTCTACTGAAACCTTTTTACATGTCTAATAATTTTCTTTTTTTCTTTTCTTTCTGTTTGATCTTTAGTGTCCTCATATGATTAATAACAAGGCTGCAGTTGATAACACTGAGTGCTCTTACTATTTTATGGTAGTGATTTAGTTTGGTGTTCGACAGAGACACAGATAAGTGCAGACAGTATGAAACACAATATTCAAAATCTTGTGGATATTCATGTATCAATGTGTTCATAATGATAACAATAGTGCATTACCTCTTTGATTTACTGGCTTATGTATGAAGTTCAAGATTCCTGGCTGAAAGTGATACAAAATGTGTTGTGGAAGAATGGAGTAATTATTAATGCCCTGGCATGAATGCAGAAGCACTGCTTAAATGTAATTTTGTGGAAAGTTATCTAGTATGCAAAATACTATGTGGCAATGTATGCTGGGGAATTTATCGTTTTCATTGCAGTCTGATATAAACTGTTTTATTCTCTGGTTTAGCATATGAATTACTATACAGTTTCCAAAAGAAGTTTGATACACCCATAAACATTAAGTGTATGTAATTACTGTACAATTTCCAAAATCAGTTTAATACACCCATAAACACTCAATTTTTTCCCTCTGTAGTAGCCATAGTTGGAGCCAGTGAAAATCTGGAAACCTACACTCACTGCTTATACCTCATCCAGAGTGTAAGCATTGTTGAACAAAGATGGAACCGTGGCTGTGAGTGTTTGATTGCCCAATTATTGCTGGCCATGAACCCAGCTACTCAA
>NW_020869996.1:17500-40000 GCF_003789085.1 Penaeus vannamei
GTAAAAATAACATTGCGCAACATTACATTTATAGATAAATTTATACATATAGAGTTTACAAGTTACATATTTTTTCTCGATATAGTCTTTAGTCCTATGAGGCATAATTAAGCATTAATCGGCATTTGAAACCTTCCCATGTGACATCTGTCGTATTTGCGCGGTAACATACAGAGAAAGTAGTCCCTGTGTTTCGCCAATCTCCTATCCCAAAGTATACCACAGATTATACCTCCGAACCCATCATTTTTTAGTACGTTTTATCACGCAACGTGTCGACTGAAATAAAGCAGTGTATGAGAGAGAAAATAATATCGAGGGTGATTCATCTCGGCGAAGGGATATTCCTCCGCCGCACATGTGGTAACTCCTCTACCGGTGTCTGTCTCTCGCAGGGAACTTATTTATCGCCGCTCGTTTCCCCAGCGCTCGCCCACAAATATGGAACAGGTTATACAAATACTCGAGAAAACCACATCGCCAGGTGAGTAAAGCACAAAGAGGGGCGAATGTCCGCCGAACTGCGTTAGAAAAGAGAGGAATGTATCGGTGGGTCTTCCCGCCTTGTTTGTTACCATACGTGAATCGGACGAAATGGCCAGAAATTTCACAAATTCTGATGCATTGGGGCTCATCATTGCATTCGCCCTTCGCGGCAGAACGAATGTCATGTAGTTTAAGCGCAGATGAGATGTGGATGGAGTTGTAAAGCCAAATAAACCCGCAAAGGCATTCTGGGTCCAGGCGGCCATATTAACGTCAACAACTTCAAACTTCCACTCGTGGTTTTTAAAAATATTTAAAAACGCTCCTCGCCATTTTAGAATGGAGACAATGATCCCACCAGACCCCAAAATGTGGTGGAAAACTTCTTGAATATTAAGCGTAGGCCACCGACACGTGGTAGGGGGTAGGCTTAATAACGTTTTTATGAATGGCCTTGCTACCACCTCAGACCAGGCCATGCTGGTGGTTCAGGGTCTATTTGGGGTTGGTGGATCGAGGTCGTGGAATTACAATGGAGGAAGGGAATTAAATCTACTAATAAGGTGGATGAAAGAGTATGGAGTGTGCACCTTAGTCGATGAGAATGTAGGTCTAGATGTTTGTATTTATTATTAATTTATTTGTGAAGTAGCCTGCTAAGAAATAACCCAATATATTTTATTTGTTAGACATTTGATTTTAGTAAGGCTATGAAAAATCTTGTTTCTATTTTGGTGTTGCTTTAATACCTTTCAGGTACACTATAATAACGAAGAACACTTTATAACGTACTTTCATACTTATATTGGTAGTTGCGCAGGTGTAATTGTAGTGGATCATCACTATTTGTCAAATTGCCTGCATTACAAAGGCATACTGATTGCTCAGATGAAAATGATGCTAGGTTTGATTTAGGCTGGAAGAATTCTACCACATTTCACTTTGTATTTCTTGAAGCAGTCCTTGCTTAAAAAATCCATTAGTTTTGGTATTACTGGATTTTTCATATTCCAAAGTGCATTTATTGTGTTCTTGTCAGCGATAGGCAAATTTGACATCAATTTAAGACCTGCTCCATGGGGAGGTTGAAATATTATTGGGAAATGGGAAATACTAAGCTAATACTTTTTTAGTACTGATGTACACACAAGCGAGTTACAACTCCATGTCACAAAATTTATTCACAAATTTAATTTAATAATCGAAGTTGCCATGATTGGGTTGCCCTTCAGGCAATGCTGAGGAGAGGGTTGGTCATCTTCACCTGGTATGTATAGCAAAATAAAGAGCCAAAACTCAGGAGCACCAAGTTGACTTGTGGTGGGAACGGCACTTTCCCTAGTCTCTCCTTTACTTTTGGCATTGCCATTTGTGTCTGCTGATTATTTCTTGTACCATTAAATGCAACTTTTTGTCCTCTACAAGCACATTAATTTGCCCAATCTAAGTACATCCATACTGTAAAGATCAACCAATGTCAGGTATCTACCACTTCAACCAACAATATAGAAAAGAGACAAGTCTGTGTTATGTCTTGATAGGGATTTCATTACCCAACTCAGGTATTTATTCTCGTGTAATGAGAACTGGTCTGATGATCATTTCCGTAGTAATCACAACCGACAAACTTGGTGTTAAGTCCCGAGGGAAGTGTGTAAAATCAGCTCAAATAATGCTTATAATTGGCTAATGAAACTCTAGACTTGTCTGCCATCTTTAAAAGTACGGAATGATGTGCCAATAATAAAAAAATATATATAATAATAATTAGATAAAAACTGAAAAAAATATTATTAATTAGGGAATCCAATCCAACTTTTAGGTGAATTCTACAGGAATTCACACCATCCAATATATCCTGTCCAATAAAGCAACTTAATTCCATGTCACAAACTTCATTCAACAATCTAAATTGCCGTGGCAAGGTGTTCCCAAGGGGAGGGTTGATAAGGGGCTTTATCCCCCAACATTCTTTTCACCTTGGTATATATGGCATACATACCTTTAAGAATAAACCAAACACCTTTATATCTTGAGGCACCAAATTTTCCTTCACTTCTATTTTCTGGATGGCATGTTTTCTGATAAACTTTTCCGGCACTTTAGGGCACTTTATGGGCTCACTTATCAAGATGTGATAGTTACTAAGGTCTATTACTTCTGCATAGCCACTATTTTTTTTTCTTTCTTTCTTTCTTTCCTTGCATTTAGACAAATGTTGGTTAAAGAAATATAATTTAAAAATGTATCATTTTTAGTCATAAAATTGCATACAAAATTTTCATTTCCTCAAAAGCACATGCACTCTCCTTTATAGGTTTTTATTTCGGAATTTGTTATCGAAAGTGATGTGCCCTCCAGAGACTAAATCTCAAACCAGGGTATTATGTGAACCCAATATCCCAAACCTAGCCTTTCTACCTTATATTTAATCCCTTGACAGGGGGGGACAAGCCCCTTGTAACCTCCCCATTAGCACTTCGTACTAATAAAGCCGGGGTAGCATATGTCAGACCTAAGGCCCCAACTCCAACAAACCAATGAATTAAGCCAGCCTTAAATATACAGACTACTGCAAAGGTTACCATATAAACCAAAAACCTTCCTATATAAAATTAGTATATTGCAATGATATGTTATCAGTTTAGTATTTCATACTGCACTGTAAAGATGCAAGTGATATACAAATATGGATGCAGTGCAATATTTGAATGCATATTATATGTACAATATGTGAGTGTGCTCCCTTTTCTTTACTTTTATGCAGTTTTGATTTGTTTTTTAGTTCATAGAACTTTAGTAATGAAAGTAATAAAAGTGAATTTGATAAAGTGAGGCCATCTATATCTAGTAATTGATTACTTTGGGAATAAGCACTTACAGCAATGAATGTATGAACAAAAAAGGCAAAATTGTAGTGGATTAGTGTATGTATGCATGCCCTTCAGGTGTCTGATTGTTAATGTAGTATTCCATTTTGGAACAAAACAGCTTCAAAAATATGTGTGCAGCTAAACTACCAACTCACTTGAACCCCTATGCCATCAGCTGTTAAGCCTGTGAATATAGGGGGTCACATACTCTCAGAGGAAAATAATGTGATGATTTTAGTTTTGATTGAATATATATATTTTTTTCTTCATTCCTTTTTCTAGTCATGGCAGTCGGCAAGAATGAAACCATTTGAACTTCAGGAAAATAAAATGATAGTACTATATACAAGCACAAAATTGATGCTGTGGAATATGAATTAGTTTGTATAGGTGTGAAGGATCTGATATTAGAAAGGGTACTCAAAGTAATTTACATGAAGACTATGAATCCCTTGCCATATATATTTTGGTGAGATAAACTTGTAATAATACCAGTCTTCACCTATCTTTGCAGAATATTTCTTAGTAGTTTGTCGTTTGTCTTTGCCAATCCTACAGATCATGGAGACCGTGGCTGTTCAATATGGCCCCAATTAGCAATAGTATTATGCTTGACTGGCCTAACTCATAATACCTTTGAATCAAAAAAGTCATTTCTTGAATAAAACATGGGAGTTTTTCAGAAGAGGACCTTATAAAGTCATGCTATGCCCTTCACACTTGTGCTCTGCTAAAGATTAATCCCCCCCCCCCCCAGGCTGTGAAATGTTGCTGCTTATATGCATGCATTATTATTCTAATAATTGATTACTTTCCTATTTTGATATCTGTATAGCATCCTTATGTGAGCCTTTACAATATTTTCTTTTTTAAAAGTAATAAGTGTTACGTTTGGTATTTAGCACAGGATAGAGTGAGTTGCAGTCGATCATCACACAAACACACATGCACATCCACATGATCATCTCTTGTACAAATAAGCATGGTGTGCATAGATGTATATTTAGCACAAAAATGCACTGCATTTCACATGTTGAAGTAATTTATTAACATAATGGTTCCTTTCTTTATGATTAACACTAGGTTCTATTGCTTTTATGTTTACTATTCATACACGGACCCACAACTAATCATTTTCACTTTTATTCACAATTTCAAACACATTGAGAGGAACCTTTTTTCACTCTTTTGTCTACAAACTTTCATGGAAGTTCAATAACATGTCCACACATCCATCTTTTTCTATGCATTCACATATATTAAAGTACACCAATATATGTAAATGGTAATTATTATGTTTTATTTATTTATTTATTTTTCTATGTTTCTTTAGTATGATTACCTAGTTTTAGCAAAATGTAGATGAAATGTTTTTGATTTAATTGAAATGACTGAATCGTAAGCTAATTTTAGATGTTTGCTTCTTATGTGGTAATAGTAATTAAAAAAAAAAAAAAAAAAAAAAAAAACGTATTGTAATGCATTTTAGTGTAGTTGGCAATGCCAGAATATAGGCTTTATATGTTTTGACTCCTTATGTACCCATTGGGTAGTTAAGTTATATAGATATTGGTGAAGAGTGACCATGTCTATATAGGGTTGATAGTTAAAGATTTGTATATTTTCAGATAAAACTGAGTTGGAAACTGCATTAAATTACCTAGAGCAGGCAGCACAATCAAATTTGGTAAGTGTCATTGTATACTGAAGTAAAGGTAAAGGCATATAGATTTTTCATGATCTGTTTCATGATTAATGACAATTTCAAAAGGTTTAATTTAGTTTAAGCTAAAAGATTTATAGAGCGCGCAAGTTTTTAAAATTGTATGATTAATACTCAAGAATATATGATCTTTAAAATTTCCTTTAATTTACAGCCAATTATAAAATTTCTTTTATTTTACAGCCAGAATATGTGAAAGTACTGAGCGATGTATTGCACCATGGAGGAAATTCCACCGTGGCCCGAATGGCCGCGGGTATTCAGCTGAAAAACACATTAGCTTCCAATGATCCCAAAGTTAAAGTACAGTATCAGCAGCGGTGGCTGGCATTTCCACCAGATGTCAGGGACTACGTTAAGGCTAATGTAAGAAGGATTATGACTTTAGTGCTTTATTTTGTATATATGCATCTAAACAAGTGGTGCCTTATTTTTGTGTATATTTATATATGAACATTTGCTTAGCTCTATATTTTACCCAAGCTCTTTATATATGGGCTTAATGCATCTGAACAGAAATTTAATTGTAAACTTTATTTCTAGGTTTTGGGAGCATTAGGTACAGAGCAAAACCGGCCAAGCTCAGCAGCACAATGTGTTGCCTACATTGCATTGACAGAAATTCCTGTAGGCCAATGGCCAAACTTAATAGACAGATTGGTAGCAAATATAACAGCTCCTGGAGCCACAGATATGACAAAAGAGTCCACTCTAGAGGCTATTGGATATATTTGTCAGGTGAGTACTATGGTCAAACAATGCTGCAATATTAGAAATGAAAAATTACTTTAATGATTTGAGATTGAAGTTTACTTCAGTTTTAACACAATGGATGTTTTGACGTTTTGTTATAACCTTGGTATTCAAACAGGTTTATTTATTTTGATAGTTGGGAGTTTGATTGTATATGAATTACTTTACTTCTTTTGTATGTATAATTTAAATTTTGTTTTTATTCATCATTTCAGGATATAGAGCCAGATGCCATAGCTTCACAGAGTAACAACATCCTCACTGCTATTGTTCATGGTATGAAGCGTGATGAACCCAATGATCATGTTAGACTCGCAGCAACGACGGCACTTCTTAACTCGCTTGAATTTACAAAACAGAACTTCGAAAGGGATGCTGAAAGACATTTTATTATGCAAGTAAGTATTTTGCTTTTTTCAGGCAACAAGTTTTTCTATTGTTTTACATTGAGATTTTCCATATAGTTACATGCATAACATAGCGATAGTATATTTAGAATAATTTGTTTATTTTTTGCAGGTGGTTTGTGAAGCAACCCAATCTACCAATACTCAAATTAAAGTTGCTGCCCTACAGTGTTTGGTAAAAATAATGTCACTATATTATCAGTACATGGAGCATTATATGGGACCTGCATTGTTTGCAGTAAGTGGTTTTAATTGTAGTTATAAAATATTGTTAAAATTCCCTGACTTAATTTGATTACATGTAATTTAATATTTTGAAATGTAATACATCTAATATAATACTGTCAGTCAGTGTGGCTGATGCTTTCATATGTATTCATTACTCTCAAAAGTGTTTTGTGATTTCTTTCTAGCACCATTATTCTCCTCTTTCCTTTTTATACCTGCATATATATCCATCTGCCACTTCTGTCAGTGTTGGGCTATTGTTAATCTCAGATAGGTATGACCACTATATTAGATAAAGTTTCTCAATTTGATATTTTCTTAAAAAGATCACACTTGAAGCCATGAAGAGTGACATAGATGAAGTAGCACTACAAGGCATAGAGTTCTGGTCGAATGTGTGTGATGAAGAAGTGGATCTTGCCATTGAGGCTTCTGAGGCAGCTGAGCTTGGCCGTCCCCCAGAGAGAACCTCTCGCTTCTATGCCAAGGGAGCATTGCAGGTGTGTTATCGTAGTATTGGGTATCTACATTGATTGTATTGCATATGAAAATTTTTGATGGAAATCATTTTTCAGATATTTTAGTTTGAACATTTCTTTCTTATAGTATCTAGTCCCAGTACTGATGATGACACTTGGAAAGCAAGAGGAAGCAGATGATGATGATGAGTGGAACCCCTGTAAAGCAGCTGGAGTGTGTGTTATGCTTCTTGCAACATGTACTGAAGATGATATTGTACCCCATGTCCTGCCTTTTGTAAAGGAGAATATTAAGCACACTGACTGGAGACTCCGAGATGCAGCGATAATGGCATTTGGTTTGTATAGAATTTTGTTGCATAAAACCCCTGAAAGTTCTAGTATTTAATGTAATAAATTGTCAGTTGTTTTTCTTTATAAATGAGCACCAGGTTTGATTTTAACTAATCAATCAGTCTTTATAAATAAAAGCAAACTTGTTTTACAGGTTCGATTTTGGAAGGTCCTGATCCAACCAATCTTAAACCAATGGTGGAACAGGCAATGCCAACCCTGATTGAGGCTCTTAGTGATTCGTCTGTAGTGGTGCGAGACACAACAGCTTGGACTCTGGGTCGAGTGTGTGAACTAATCCCAGATGCAGCATGCAATGACACTTACCTCAAGTTATTGCTAGAAGCATTAGTTCACAGCTTGAAGGGAGAACCAAGGGTGGCATCAAATGTCTGCTGGGCTCTCAGTTCACTAGCTGAAGCTGCCTATGAACAGGCGGATACTGGAGAAGTTGACGGCGAGCCACCAACCTATTGTCTGTCTGCATTCTTTGACCCCTTGGTAGATGTTCTTTTGCAAACTACAGACAGAGCTGATGGAAACCAGTGTAATTTAAGAAATGCTGCCTATGAGGCCCTCATGGAACTTATGAAGAATTCTCCAAGGGATTGTTATCCAACTGTCCAAAAAACTACTATGATAATTTTGGAGAGGCTTCAGCAAGTATTGCACATGGAGTCTCAGATTCAGTCCCATAGCGATAGGGTTCAGGTGAATGATATTCAGTCGCTGTTATGTGCAACTCTCCAGTCAGTCTTAAGGAAAGTAACCCCTGAAGATGCTCCAAAAATCAGTGACCCCATCATGGCTGCTCTGCTGCAGATGTTCCAGACGTCTCAGGGCAAGTCAGGGGGCGTGCAGGAAGATGCACTCCTTGCTGTTTCTACTCTGGTAGAGGTGTTGGGGCATAACTTCTTGAAGTACATGGAAGCATTCAAGCCTTTCTTGTCTTTGGGCCTGCGAAATGTTGAAGACTACCCTGTATGCTCAGCTGCCGTGGGGGTTACAGGAGACATATGTCGTGCTCTGGGTGATAAAGTAGAGCCATTCTGCGATGAACTGATGTCCATGTTGGTAGAGAATCTTGGGAATAATAATGTTCACAGAAATGTGAAACCATCCATACTTTCAGTATTTGGTGATATGGCTTTAGCTCTAGGACCCAAGTTTACCAAATACTTGGAAGTGGTCCTTCAAATGCTTCACCAGGCATCTCAAGCCCAAGTTGATCGCTCAGACTTTGATATGCTGGACTATCTTAATGAATTACGTGAAAGCTGTTTGGAGGCTTATACTGGTATTGTTCAGGGTTTAAAAGGTGATGGGGCAACACCAAACCAGGAAGTGCAGCTCCTGCGTCAACATGTGCCCCATATGATCTCTTTCATAACTTCCGTTGCTACAGATGATGAAAAATCTGATCCTGTTATTGCTAGTTCAGCTGGTCTGATTGGGTGAGTTGAGGATAAATTAGTCGTCTATATGTTGGAAAACATGTGCAAATTTTGATATAAAATTTTTGATATGTATTTTTAACATTTTTAAATACTTAATTTAGATTGAGGTTATCGCACAACATTTTCTCACATCTGAAATTTCTCAATGCTAACAGAATTTCTTTTACCACAGGGACTTGTGCTCTGTGTTTGGAACAGACATGCTGCAATTGGTGGAGACTGATCCTATCACCAATCTGCTCTCTCAAGGCCGGCGCTCCAAGACTTCGAAGACAAAGACCCTTGCAATGTGGGCAACTAAAGAAATCCGTCGCTTGAAAAACAACAGCACTTGGTAAGTACTCTTAGGTAGGTGATATGTTGGCTGTGGGTAAAGGGTTAACTTAATGGGGCTCTGGATACTAACATGTTTCTTCTAGGTGTCTACATTCCTAAGCTAAGCACATGGTCTGGATATGTGAAAGTTCATACATTACTTGCCTATGTTTTTATATTTCTATGTTCAGTGTTAAATAAATGTATGAAAAAACAGTACATAATTTCTGACTGACTGTCATATCTTGAGCAAGTAACTTGTGGACCTTCATAATTCTAGGATTGGCAGATGGTTTTAGCTTACAGATTTTAGAGACATATTTAGAGGGATGAAATGGGAAATGAAGATTGAAGCTCTTCAATTTTTCACTCAGGATATTTATTCAGAAAAGAAGGTTCAGGAGCAATACATATATTGTATAGATCTAAACTTTTTGGTTAAATGGCTCAATTAGAGTATTACTGATAGCCTTAAAACCCTTTTGGATAGATATGATTTGTAGGGTTTTAAGCATAATGATAATGAGATTATAGAGGCAGGGAAGATCAACAGATCTTAATAATTCATTCATTTAATTTATTCACATATGTTCCAATTCATTTATTCACACTTTCACTCTCTCATTTACTTGCTCACGTGCTTACGTAGTCTTTCACTTACAGTACATCCATTCCTAGGAAAGGAAATACTAGCAGTTCACCCTCGACTCTTAGAGTACTCCAACTCGCCAAAGTTT
Organism: Penaeus vannamei; assembly: GCF_003789085.1. Lineage (NCBI taxonomy): Eukaryota > Metazoa > Arthropoda > Malacostraca > Decapoda > Penaeidae > Penaeus > Penaeus vannamei. Next base: position 27,292 of record NW_020869996.1, read on the forward strand.
ATTTTATTGTTGTCAAATGATATTTGCTACTAATGTACACATTTTGTATTTTAAGACTTGTATGCATTATTTTTATAGCTTTTAACCCATTAGCAACGGGTGTCCCATATGAGATACCCCCAAAAATGAACATTGCCGGGCGTCCCGCCAGTGTGACGCTGTATCGGGGCTCGCGCTCCGATGCAGCACTGGGCTGCGGCTGGCGGGCGGACAGACTACCAATTTTGTAGCTGACCGGAATATTTTATTTTTGGCTTCAAAATATACTGGTGTGAATGGGTTAATAGAAATCTACTCTTCTCAATTCCACTTTATTCTTTCTTAAAAGCGATTTGGCAAATTGGATTATTCAAGAGTCTGGGGCGAGTTGCTAGATTTTTCTTTCCTGTGGTACGATGGAGTATAGTCACTAGCTTGTTTACTCGTTCACTCACTCACTCATGCATACTCCTGTTATTCATCCTACTTGCTCAGTCTTGTGCTCAATCAGTATTCTGGCACATTCACAGCTATTCACTTTTGGCTTTCAAGCCATTCATCTCTATTTTCAGGTATAGATTTGATATTAGGACTATTTTCTTTGATATATGATAGTTTTATTTATAAGTATTTCTGGGGTTATGGGAATATAGGAGTTGAATAAAGTACATAAACTAAATAAAGGAACATAAAATACCCACACTTCTTTCAGAATGTTAAGGTGCCTGTTCTATATTTATAAATTTTCTTTTGAATGTACTGAGACTGTATGGTAAAATCTGGTGATATGAAAGCTTTCCTCAACCACAGCTTGTGTGAGAAATGCTTCACTCTTCCAAAGTGTGTCTTTGAGAGAATACAAGTTCTTTTGTATACCAGATAGTCATCACATTGTTTAGGGGAGGTGGAGGGAAGTACGTGTGACTGGATTACGTCTTAAGTGTCATCTAACTGGTAGTAGCCCCTAACTTGGCTTTTCAGATGAGTGGCGAGTTTAGTCTGTGGTGAGTCGATGCAGTGAGTCAGATGCGGTGTGTCTGCATGGAGTGAGGGAAGAGCGTTGCCCGGCTGTGGTGAGTGGTGACCGTTCAGCGCGTGGGGTGTGTGGTGAGTGAACAGACAAACATGGACGATCGCAAGTGCGGCAGTTTGGCCGAATGTGCGATGACGACCGGATGGCCTCGGAAGAGTGTGAAAATATCTAAAACTTTTCTTGAATGACGGGAATATCTTCTTTTATGAGAATATCAGAAAATCATTTCCAGTGAATCATTCCAGCTCCCAGGAAAAGATCTGCCTCATTTGCTCTGTAAAGCATGTAAAACTTTTCCAAAGTGAGTCCTATTTATGAACTGTGGTTTTTGAAAGCCAGTCCTTTCAAGTGCCTTTATGTGGGAATGAATGGTGCTGTAGCCATGAGTCGGGTACCCTACTGGTAACTGATCCATCTACTGTAATATAAATACAAGTGGGGATAGTATTCCAGGGTGTCTAGTCAAGGGTACAAAGGATTTTCAACTACTACCACTTCAATTCTGTTAGTGTTAGCCAAGTTAATCTATTCTATCTGCAGGGCAGCCTTCTGCTTTATTCCAATGCAGGTCTTTATAGATTTTCTGAGTCCTCTTTAAGACACAGTCTGCCAAATAATCTACCAATCAGTAATTTTTTTTTTTTTTTTTTTTTTTTTTTTTTTTTTTTTCTTCTTCTTCTTTCTCTTCATAAACTATTGAAGAACATTCTTGAAAGTAGTTAAGATCAATTTGGGATAATGCAGATAATCTTTTCCTGTTATTATACATCCTCAGTTAGTCTCCTAGTTCTTCGGTGACAGCACATGTGTGTTTAGGGCACTAGAATGGGATGCGGCTCTAATTGTTCTTTAGTGGCATTTTGAGGCACATAAAAACTGAAATCATGAACATGAGTACCACCTAAATATTTCAAACAGTATTTCAAATGGTTATGCTCAATTTTTTTTTTCTAATTTGTTTTTCTTTTTGTTATGCATGTTAAATTTAAATTAAAAAAGAGGTTATTATTCCCTGTCAGGTTCTCTTGAATGAAGTATAAATTGTGTGCTGCTGTTTGCAAGCAATAGTGAGTTGGATAGTAATGGTATCAGCTGATGATTATTGACTGGCTAATATTTCCCCCCATGTACACAAGTGAGCCATGTCAAATCCCTCTTAGTTTGTGATTGCTAATGTTGCATTTTGCAGTGTAAGCCCTAAATGTGCAATGTGAGAACTGAGGTGTGTCTGCAAGTTGTTGGAAGAGAGGACATAAACCCAGTACAATTTAGTTTTGATTTTGCGTGAATGAATCTTAATGTATATGGGTTAAATCTTTCTTCCACTTACTTGTGGAAACTTAGTTGATACCAACAACCCACCTAAGTGACTGAACTGGTACAGTGATAGAAGATAATTTGCAATTCAATAGATAATGGTTTCAAATCTTGAGGACAATGTTACAAAGCTTCATTTTCCAAGTACATAAGTTTCCTTATTTAAAGAGGTTGGGTAGTATGGTTAAGTTTTAACACTGTGCTCAAGTTAGAGGATTTCTAAAGATGCCAAAAATGGTACCATGGAAGGAGCAAATCTGCTGCAGTCCTGTGACTGGTGAATGCTTGACTGTGATAAAGAGGCCCTGTGTGATGTGGCGCTGAGTAAGTGTGTGGTGCAAGATGCTGTGCAGTCCAGTAGTGTTATGAACGTAAAGTGAAATGGACTGAATGTTAACTTTCACACCACACTTCTTACACAACAACTGCAAAATTCCTGAGGAAGATGACTAAGAGTACTGGAGTGTGGATAAGTTTACACACTTGGACTATACATGAACAATAGGCGCGCATCCGGTGCTTTCTTCCTTGCCATGTTAGCACATTTCCCGCATGTTAGCAACCTGGGAAGTTGAGAGGTCTTTGATCTTGCACCATTCTTCCTGGGTCTGGCATGCTGACATCCCAGTGACGTGACTCAAGTGACTGAGGGTGCGAGTGCAAATTTGTTCGTTCTTGAAGGACGTGTGACTGTGATACTGTGTTCCTCTAGTGCAAATGATACTGTGTGAGTGTGTACATTCCACCAGATGGTGTAGTATTAGTGTACAGAAACAACACAAAGTTAAACTAATGAACCTGCAACAAAAGTTCATGGTTTAGCTCATGTAGAAATGTAACTTGTTATTGCCTCCAAATAGACAGAGCTTTGTGTCTGAAACTCTTCACTAAAGTTATTCATGACATACATGATGTAATTTCAGTGTGTGGATAAACCTAGTGTATTTTTTTCACAACCCGTTGATATTCAATCTGTTTCATTTATAATTTGATTACTTCTTTTGGTACTTTAAGGCTAATAATTTTCCTTTAATAAACCCTGTACTATATTTACAAATGCAAACCTTTGAATAAATAAGTTTGTGAGAAATGTTTACATTTTTTTTTTTCCTTTTCCTCAGTGTAATTTGAGAAAATGCTTTCTGATTTTGCATTTTTTCTTGTGGAAATAACAACGTGAGACCAGTGAAATGTATAACATTGAAGTAATTGTGTTCATGTAATGTTTATTTTATTCCTCATGAATTCTCTCCATAGTACTAATGATTACACTAGAGGCATTCACTGGAATAGTGACTTGTGCACAGAAACCATGAGCTAAGTTATTCAGAGGTGATCTCACTATGTTGGGATGGCTGGGACACATCCACAGGTGTAATACAAGACTAAACCATATTCAGTTTATATGCTTCAAAGAGCACTTATGTAAAGCCAGACAGTGGAAAAGTCATAAACATATATCCAAAATAAATATTGCAGAAGTAACCAAATCTTATTCTCCTTTCTTGACAATATAATTCCAGAACAAAGTTTCAAAGTGGTCATGCACAACTTGTTAGCAAAATCTGGTAATAAATTCAATTTCAATTTATTGGAAATGCCTTAGATTTTGACTTTGACAGCAAAGCAAAGTAATGTTCTTATTGCCCACTGATTATTGTTACATCTTCATGAACTTGCATACGTTTACTGATTGGAGGTTATATTTTGGTTATTATTATTATTGCTTTTTTGTACAAAATGGTCCTGTTGCTAGTGAAATTAATAAGGGTTTCTTTAATCAGTGCCTCTTTGGGTATTTTTACCCACAGATCTTGTATTTTTGTTATTTGTCAAGTATTTCTGAATGTTTGTGACAATATTTATTATCTTCAGCTAAATGAATATAATCATGCATATCATGCTTCCATTTCATTATGTAATTTTGTAAGACTGCTTGGGTTTCTAGCCTTTTGCAAGAGTTTGTGCAATCTTTTTACACGAGTATGAAACTGCAGATAACAAAAGGTAAGAGCAAGAAAATGTCCTCACAGTATTAGAGATGATCTGTTGAAGATACCACTGATCTGTAATGACCAGATGCTATTTTAACCCCAAGCCGCCGGCCATGGCAAGTACGTACATGCCATTGCACATTGTGTTTTTACATATAGATGGCTCCACAAGTACTGTCACCAATGAGCCAATTAGGCAAACTACTTGTCTCACCTGTTTACTCTTTTCCTTGATTTTTGATATTTTCTATTACTGCTGTTATTAATATCAGTAACATTATAGTAATTATAATGTTTATAACAAAAATGAGTCAGTATTGATAGCATTAGAAAAAAAAAAAAAAAAAAAAAAAAGCCTTTTCCATCTCTTGCAAGGAAAAGCGAGGTCACAAGATCTACTAATTGACTCCTTTGTGGCTAAGCATTGGCAGAGCCATCTATGTACAGAAACATTTAACCAAGCATTGCCAAAGGAAACGCACCATTTTCCAGTCAACATTGGGTTAAGCTGATCTTGTTTCCTGAGAGAGAACACAATGTACACAAGGTTTCCATAAAGCTTATGAAAACCAGACCGTTAGCATTTTTGTGTTCACTATATATGATTAGACTGAATCTGCTATTTCAAGGTAAATATGTTTTAGCAATTCCGGATTGGGATAGCTTATAGCAAAACGTGTAACCAGTCATCATGACCATATATTGTCAGGTTATCAGGTTGATATTGTTGGAGGTTCCTGCAGTTTGATTTTACTTCAGTTAGAATTTTACAGAGCACTAAAAAGTGTCATTAAACTTATTGTGGAATGCAAACTACGGCATTAGCAGTATGGAATTAACCTTTTTTATCAGAGGATCCCCATGATTTTGCTTATAATAAAGTCAATTTTTTAAAAATTTATGCATTGAAGGATTTAAGCAAAACTTAAAAAGCCCAGAATTGAACTATAGGTATTGGTTTTTCAATTTCAGAACAGTTTAAAGTTCAGGTGCTAAAAAAATGAATGACTACAAATTTCCAAGTCCTTTTTGTATGGTACTAGGTGTGAAGAAAATCACGAGATAGAACCATTATTTTGTATACATCCCCAATAACTCTTACACTATGTACTTCATTAATTTTGTTCACTTGCAGATGGCATGATAAATGCTTAGGTCACATTGATCAATTACTAGGCCTACCTAGTCTTGGCAGTTTCCGTTGAGAGTTATTGGTTGCCTTTAATATTGCTGATGTTTATTACTTAACAATAATGTCAATAATATAATGCCTGTACCATCATAATGCTATTAGAAATAACTTACCCTTCCTGAAAATTCAAGGAATGGGGTAAACTGGGGGTAAATTATTTACATCTTGGCAACCCCCCTCCCACACACACACAAACATACACAATCCCTTGCTCTGCATTGTCATAGGCGGCTTAGGAGATAGAGACTGAGGCCGAATGTAGGGATCAGCCGTTCCTTCAACTAATTTTTCCTTTTTCTGTCCACATCCTAAAGTGTGAGAACCATGCTGAAAGTCTGAAAATCTGGCTTTGGGTCAGTTCTGTATGGCCTTTCTACGCTGGTCTTCTCATTTTACCCTTTTCACTACCATACTAACGTACAGCGCACTACAACCTAACATGTTTTGTTCTAATTAACTACTTTTTAACCTTTTTGACACAATTCTTGTTGATAGTGGTGTATGACCTTTCCTTACCTGGGAGCTTTTGCCTTCAATTTCATCCCATTGCTATATTCTGCATACACAGTTAATTATCTTAGATGTTGGTGTGGCAGAAAATTTTAATAAATAAAATTCTTGGAAACTAAGTACCTGTGAAGCCATCTATTTGTGAACAAAATTGACAAACTACAGGTATCAGTATTTATATCTGGAACCAGTGTTAACATGTGGCCATATATGATTGCCAGAATAAAATTGTTAGGTCAAATGCTTTACTATAAAGGATATCCTCACCGACCTCCCAACATATCAGACATCCTTACAGAATCTCACAGCTTCTGCCTCGACAACCTGTTCTCCTTCCTCAGACACAAATATCCTTCACTTGATCTAACTCCCTTACCTAAACCACCATAATCTTTTCCCTCATCTTCAACCTCTCAACACTATTCTAGATAGTTGACACATAACTATCACCTGACATCCTCCTTTACTATACTTTCCTATAGTGCTATATGACCTTAGATGTCTAGCACATTTATCTTAACCATTAACCATTACTATAAAGGAATTGGGAGTTATTACAAAACCAGACAAAAAAATCCTGGGTAATCCTTTGTGACATTTTTTCATTCTGTTTAACTCTAATAAACATTGGTGTGATGTCAATGAAGTTATACCTTGAAAAGAATAAGTAAAGCCCATTTTAACAAAAAGGTTTTATTGTATTTATATACATTTCTGTCATGATTAAAAATGTTCAAAATGGATACTGAGGGTTTTACAAAAGAAAGAGAAAATGAAGAAGCAGGGAAAAGCAGGTTTACAGTAACTGCTATAAAGTGGTGTACATGAAGTAGCATGTTATCAATAAATAATCTTTGCATATTGTATGTATTAATTACAACTTTGGTCACATTAATGCAACAGCTATTGCATCTTGCTCTTTAATTACAAAAGTGACTCCAAACAAACAGATTGAAGCAAGGGCAAATAATAATGTAAATATATTTAACCCTGTTCACCACTCCACTCATTCTCAGTAAACAATCTTGCATTGACTGAGGTACACTTAACAAGTCTGACAGAATTGTTTATCTTCAGAAGTGAGACCTTTAATGAAGTTTTACTGAAACACTAGGGTGAAGGAAAAAGTACACTCAAAGGAGTCTTTGTACCTCATACACGTGCATACATTTAGTACCTATACAAAAATTAAGTTCTAATATAAAACATTACATTTTCACTGTGTGTAAACATTCACATACAGGCATTTAAAAAATAAATAGGTTTACAAGATACTTAAATTGTAATCTCATTGATGTATAATTGCAAAATGTTTTATTTCTAATGAATAAGAATTTCTCATGCCTCATATCGCTACTTGGCTTTAATTTACTTGGGCAATGGCAAAGCCTGCCTCAACTGTCAGTTAATAAAGACAAAACTTGGGTATGAATTCTTGTCTTGTTTTGATTCCCAAATTTCAATTACAAGTTGTATATATATATATATATAGAAAAAACTTTTTAAGCAATATTAGGGACTCAGTAAATATTATAGTTAGATCTTGTTCAGGATAAACCCCTACTTATTCCTTTCACTTGCATACCCACACAAAGTTTTCAAATAATAATTATCAATATGTTTCAGTTGTAAATGGCTTTGTTATTCATTCACATGCCTTACCCTTTCATTCAAGTGCATTACAAAACTGTACTATGTTGTTTTACTGTAATTGACAAATAATTTTGTATTGTAACAAGTATCGCTTCGTTATACTAAATAAAAGACAGAGAAGTTATGCATACAGGTTGCTGCATCATACTCTTGTAAATTGATGTGAGTAAACATTACCCACTTTGTGGGAGTGCACTTAGTGTGAAAACAGCCCTACTGTACAACTATAGGTCTAGCACAAGCAGCAAATCAGATTACTAATTAGCTGAGCTTGATCAATCATAAGATTAATACATAAAGAGAGAGGGTTTATTCTGGGAGCCTCTAAATTGTTGCACTTCTTATGGGGATAGCAGGAAGAGGAAACTGAAGGCAAAAGAAAAAGGAAAAGAAAAAGCTTTAACTGCTGAGCTTTTGAAACATTATACTAAATAAGGCAATCACTTTCATATATATGTTCATATGCATTAATTTTGTTAACACTATGTCCAAATAAACATGTACACATGTGTAAATGGAAGCATGTCCTGGAATGACATTATTATAAATTGTGAAAGACAAACATTTCAGGGGCAAGGATTATGCAATACACATCTCTTACTAAGTTTATAGCATAAGAGAAAAAGGATATCTGGTACTGCACACTCCATATCCAGAGTTCACATTAGAGCATTATTTATAGACTTCTCAAAATAAACGTAATTTTCCAGAAAAATGGTATATTAATGTCTGAATCTTTTCAGTATCTATATGAACAGTAATGATATAAACAATCCACCACTATTAACAATAAGTCACCCCTGATGTATATGGAAGAAATAACATTATTTGCTTGGAAAACTATCTAACTAATACATATCCCCTAAAATATGGTAATTTCCAATTTATTTAAACTTAAAGGAAATGAATAGCAGCTAAAACTAATTTTAGTGAATACAGTCTTGACTTATTTCACATTTTGTTAACTCCACTAGTGAAGCAAAAACAAACTTTACAAACATGTGTAGTAAATACAATAAGTCAAAATTAAGATCAAAAGATTTTTCTTGTAAAAAAATATCACACTGCTGTCTTTCAGAACAAGTGGACAACCTTACTATTTTTTTTAAAGAGCCTTCTGCTTGTGTTCATGTTTTACTTGCTGGAAAAGATTGCACAAATTATCACCAACCCTTTGGTTGCAGATTAATGTACTGTCCACTGTAATGTTTTGTGAATTTTGTTGCATACATGGCTCCACAAGTGCAATGCCAAAGATGAATCAGTTAGTAGGCCCAAGTGACCACCTAGGTTTCTCATTCCTTTATTTTGTTTCTAATGCTATTGGTATTAATACTGTTACTATTATTGAAATTATGATAATTAAGATATCATTACAATACTAATAAAAATAAATAGAAAAAGGAAAAGAGTAAAAAGTGAGATAGATCGGACTAATAACTGACTCCTTGGTGACTAAACACTCATGGAGCCATCTGTGTAAACAAGAACTAAAATTATTGAAGACATGGCAAGTATGCCATGACAGCTGCAATAAATGGGTTAAATAATCATGTAGATTGGAGTCTTTATAAGTGGAGTTCATAAAAAAGGGAAGTAATAATGTTTCAGCAGAGGCATAAAGAACCTGTCTTATATCATTTATAAATTGAAAATTTGTACATCAAATATATAAAACAAGGTCCTTTTTTATAATCCGGTCATTCTCTTAAATGAATCTAAATACAAGTGAAACAGGCTTGAGATGATGTTAATTACAATGCAATGTTCAAAAAAAGAATAATTTATTGGAAATATGTGTTGTTTATGTTTTATTTCTTCAACTCCTTTTTTAAACACTCATACATGCACAATATATACAATAAACACTTACCTCATACATCTGAAAAGAAATTCACTGGGGACATAGATACATCACTTGAACTTAACCATTAAAGTCTTGCATAAATTGTATCCGTAAATCTAATAAAACAAGGAAATAATATAAAAATAAATAATTGAGGCATTCTTGCCACATACAATTTTACAAAATATCCAAACAAAACATAAAATCTGAAAGCTAGCCATCTCATGACATTGTTTATCTTGCACAAGTGGTACACAAACAGCAAAACATTAATGTATAGCTAACAAGGTCATATAATGGCACCAGCACCATGCTACAGAGTAATAATTTGCCTCCAATACTGTGTCATCCTCCACATAAACCTCACACTGAACTTATATAACTATTTGAGAATTACTTTTTTTTACAACAGCACATGACACAAATCACTCCGTTCTATTACATTTTTTGGTGCTCCACTTTTTGCTCTGAATCTGAAATATTTGGCTTCAGACCTCATTTTAAATTTTCCTTGACTATAAACTGCTTTAGTTTTTTGTAATATAAATCTGAGATCCTAATTCAGAAACAAATAACTCAAAACCTAAATAAAGTCACAATTTACCATTCATGTGAAGAAGAGAAAGGGGAAAAGAGATATATTCTACATTGTTCAGAAAATGACACATTATTTAATTGCCTTCTATGTTGTTGGTCCCATGCATACCCATCACACTCATTTTTGCTCTCTTTGCATGTTTATTCAAAATTTTGTGACTGGCAATAAAACTATTAACATTGGGATGACGTAAACATGCCAGGTACATGGTAATTATATTTTACTCATTCTATGTACACATAAATGACTCCACAAATGCTAAATTACCAAGATATTAGTTGCCTTATCAACTGTATACTCTTCTACTAGAATTTAGGAGAATATATATATTTTTTCATTGGTATTAGTATTGTTAGCATTAGAATAATCACAACACCAGTAGGAATAATAATAAAAATAATGATAAAAATAATAACAAGAACATTAATAACAATGACGATGATGATTATGATGACAAATTAATAATAATAATAATAATAACAACATTATCAATTTTTTTTGCAAGGGAAATTTTCTCTGAAAATTCAAGAAGTGGGGAAATCAGGCAAGATCCATTGGGTGCTTTTGGAACTAAATGCTTGTGGAGCCATCTACATGTAAAAAATTAAATAAATAATAAATAAATAATAAATAAATAATAAATAAGAAAAAGTAATAGTAAAAAAAAAATTATAATAAATAAATAAATAAATAGTAATAGAAAAAAATAATAATAAAATAAAAAATACATAAATAAATAAATACAAAGAAAAACTACCATGGACAAGTACATGTACCTGGCAGCAATGGGTTGGGAAAGATTTGTTGCTGAATGACCAAGGTAAATATTTTAATATGTATGTACATCAAACTCATTACTGTATCTTTTGTTCATACAGCTTGTGTGCTTGAAATATGCAAAATAAATAAGGTTCTGAATACTAGCTCTCTAAAATACAGATATCATAATCCAGAAAACCCTTCACATTTGGTTGCATTTAGGAAGGCAAATAAAGAAGTTTACCTAACAAAAAAAAAAGAAAGAAAAAGAAAAGTGCTCTGTCCTTCACAAATAGTCTTGACATAGCTGCAGACTATTGAAAATGAAGCATGGATAATCAAAAGTTCTAATGGATTCTACCAAACAGTACCATATCTGATGAGTAATGACTCCATAGCTTTAGGCGAAGTGGTTGAGAAAAAGAAATAAAATCTGAAATAACAACAAAATAAGAAAAACATTACTGTGATAACGCATTGGTCCCACTGATATTTCACCATTTTAGATCTCAATACGCATTTTAAAAACTTTCATATAAAAATCAGCTTTTATACTATGAATATTCTCACAGAAGTATACTAATTAGTAGCTTGTTCATCTGTTGTAACTGCATATTTATATATAATTTTCATCTGTGCTATGAAGAACTTGTTCTTTATGAAAAAATATTTACACTATTCATCTCATTACCTAAAACTGAAATTTTGAAAATAAGTACTTGTTATTCCTTTAATATTCTTTCAGTGCAAGTTTATGCATGTGTGTTCATCTGAAAGAGACTAGGTGCTTTGCAGTAATTTCCTGAGATTAAAAAAAAAAAAAAAAAAAAAAAAATCCCCTTTTAGAAATGTCCTGAGATGACACCTTACTTGCTCTCAGCACGAGGTGGAATGGAATTAACTACATATCTCTTTTTCTGAACTACAAATATGTTTTAATATGTGACAACAGAACTTTGGATGCTACTGTATACGAAAGAAAAACTGATGTGAAGATAGCATAACAAAAAATTGATGAATACTGGTTTTCATACTATGCATTAACATACTTTAATGCATAGTTTATCCAGAACCACACAAATAATTACTTTTTAAAACATGAAATGGAAGGAAAAAACATTTGATTCCTTTTCCTTATTATTACCTGGAAATATCTACATTAATTCTATGCAGATAATATATATATATATATATGTTACAAAGTGCAACAGCAAAATTCTGAAGTTCCGGTACATTGGAAGGATTTCTTTTGAGAGCTGTCATGTCATGTCAAACTTCAGTAACAAGACAAATGAACAAAGAAGCAAGCAACAAAGAGAATTAAATTTTCACGTGCAGAAGCTACCGCCTTCCGTTTTCAGCTTTTTATTTCTTTTTTTTTTTTCTTTATACAAATGTGTCTTGTATGTACATCTAAAAAAAATAACTTACAAAACAATTTATATGATATCTTTATTTTCCCGCTAATTTTGATGATACATTTTCTGTAGATTAGTTGGTGAGTTGCTATGACTAGCTTTTCTCAGGTCTCCAGATGGACCTCGATGTGGGCATAGCATTTCAAGGTGAAAAATACTCTATAGATTTGGAAATTACTGCATAAATGCTTCCTCGTACCTATATTCAAATATCAATTTTCTATGATCAGCATGATATTAAAAACTCTACACCTTTCATAGGTTATTACAAAAATAGGAATAGTATCTAAATGCAGCCTCCCCAACAGATCCTATCACAAATAGTTGTCATTGTTTCGACTACAGCACTACATTTATCATGATTCCTGAAGAAGAAGATGTGTTGCTGTGTTTACATCATTGTTGCAAGT
>NW_020869996.1:47500-52500 GCF_003789085.1 Penaeus vannamei
ATTAGCTTACTATTCTGCCTTTCTCTCTCTCTGTTGATCCGAAATACACCAATTTTTTTTTCTTTCATTATTTCGATGAGATATTGAATATCCTTTTCTTCCAAGTATATCTGTCTCTCCTCTCTATTTCTTGTATTTATTGATTTCTCTCTACACGTTCGCATTACATTTCGGTCCATTCATACTGTCCATGTTTCTGCTCCACCGTATAGAGTACTCTAATATATAGCTATTTTTTTTTTCGTTTTCCGGTATTTATTATCTAATATCAAAGGTTTATTTCGTCTTTTTAATGGTTCATGCAATATCATATGAAAAAGTAATATTACCTGAAAGAGTAAGAATTCTGTTTCTTCCTTCAATATTTGCAAATATGTTACGAACGCATCAGAATTTTCAAATCATAAGTTACGAATCATGAACGATTTCTATTTGTTCAGTCACGAATTACGCATTGTAAATGTGGGAGAGAGAGGGAGAGAATGTGAAATATAAATAGATAGATTTATAGATAGAGAGACAGACAGACAGACAGAGAGAGAGAGAGTGAGTGAGTGAGAGAGATGAGAGAGAGAGAGAGAGAGAGAGAGAGAGAGAGAGAGAGAGAGAGAGAGAGAAGGAGAGAGAGAAGAGAGAGAGAGAGAGAGAGAGAGAGAGAGAGAAGAGAGAGAGAGAGAGAGAGAGAGAGAGAAAGAGAAAGACAAAGAGAAAGAGAAAGAGAAAGAGAAAAGAGAAGAAAAGAGAGAGAGAACAGAGGAAAGACAGACAGAAAGCTAAGACGAACAAAAACAAACAACAAAACACCCAAACATCAAGACAGACCAGACACCAACAGAACCACCACACCTCCGAATACACAACACCATACATTGAACGCCAAGTGTTTACACCTGCACGTCCAGCCCTCAATCACCATACCAGGTACGCCCAATTCCCTCCATCCCTTCATTTCCTCCCTTCCTCCTAATTCCTCTCTGCCCTTTCCCCCCTCTCCTCCCCTTCCCTCCCTTCCCTACCTTCCCTCCATTCCCTCCCTTCCCTCCACTCCCTCCTTCCCTCCATCCCCTTCCTCCCTTCCTCCTTCCCATTTCCCTTTCCTTCCCCTCCCCTTCCCTCCCTCCCTCCCCCCCCATTTCCCTCCCTTCCCTCCTTTCCTCCCTTCCTTCCCTTCCTCCCTTCCCCCCATTCCCTCCCTTTCCTCCTTCCCCCACTCCCCATTCCCTTCCCTTCCCTCCATTTCCCCCCCCCCTCCTTCCCTCCTCCCTCCCCCTCCCTTCCTCCCCTTTCCTCCCTCTCCCTCCATCCCCCTTCATTCCCTCCACCTCCATTCCCCATCCTTCCCTTCCTCCTCAATCCCTCCATTCCTCCCTTCCCTCCGTTCCCCTCCCTTCCCTCCCTTCCACCTTCCCTCCTTCCCTCACTCCCTCCTTCCCTCCCTCTCCCTCCATTCCCTCCCTCTCCTCCTCTCCCTCCTCCATTCCCTCCACTCCCTCCTCCCGCTGCACATTAAGGTATTCACAGACACGTCTCGGCTACACCAAAGGGGATCGTACCGTATTTCACACAAGTGGCCAGCGATCAAGGGGATTATGGGTAGGGGGGTCGAGGGCGCTTAAAATTGGCGTGGATTTAGGAGGAGGGAGTGGATATAGGAAGGAATGACTGGGGATAAACAGGGAGAGATAAGGGAGGGAGAAAGAAGAAAAAAGGGTGAGGTGGGTGATTATGTATTTCTGTTTCTGTCTATTAGTATTGGTTCGTAGGTGGTCTACCGTAGAAAGTAGGAAGGGAGGGAGGGAGTAGAAAATAAGAATGAGTAGATAAAACACTAGGAAGAGAGAGAGAGAGAGAGAGAGAGAGAGAGAGAGAGAGAGAGAGAGAGAGACGAGAGAGAGAGAGAGAGAGAGAGAGAGAGAGAGAGAGAGAGAGAGAGAGAGAGAGAGAGAGAGAGAGAGAGAGAGAAGAGAGAGGAGAGATTATTTACATCACACATCAGCGAAATGACATTAGGCTATATATTCGCAGGACTATTAAAGCGCACTCTATTTCATATATAATATACATCCACACACACACACACACGCACAAACATACACACACACACATACATAAATATATGTACATATATGTATGTGTGTATGTGTGAATGTATATTATACATGAATGAATTAGAGTGCTGTGTGTGTGTGGGTATGTATATCTTTTTGATCTATTTATTTGTATATTCTATTTATTTGTATATTCCTCATCGCAGCGGCTAAATTTCGATCGTGAGTTTACATCGATCTCTCTCTCCTTTCTGAGCACTTGTTCGCACCCTCATAACTCACGTCCCCCGGAAGTAGCGCGCTATATATTCACACGGCTTGCACTTACCTTCCCTCACGTAATAAAACCGTGTCGCCTTACATGAACATATGACCCTCCCTCGCCCTGCCCTTTGGAGGAGCTTCCTGCGCCGTAAATCTCTCCTCCATGAACGTCATTTCCATACTGGCCTCGACCGGGGATTCGGAGGCGTTGCTGGACCGAGGCGCTTCGGGGCATTTTCAAACGCTCCATCTTAGAGAGCCCGCGAGATGCATCCTTGTGGACGCGAATCCGAGGCGCACTTCGGAGGGAAGGTCCGCGGTCGTCGGACGTTGCTCTGAGGGCGTCCAGCGGGGCGTCGGGGAGGTTTGGGCGGTGGCGGGGCGTCGGGGAGTTTCCGGGGCGTGTGGGCGTGTGGGCGGGGTGTCGGGGAGGTTCCGGGGCGTGTGGGCGTGTGGGCGGGGGTGTGGGCAGTGGGGACTTTATACGTACATGTACACAGACGTAGGTATACACACAGACGTAATCACACGCACGCACCCACACTTACACACACAAACAACATGTAACACAAGTAGATAGTGAAAGAGAGAGAAAAATAGGACGAAAGAGAAGAGAGCGAGAAAGCAGGAAAAAAAGAAATAGAGAAAGAGAGAGGCAAAGCGAGGCCACTTTGGGTCCTTCCGGAAGAAAGAAAGAGAGAGAGAGAGCTAGAGAAAGAGAAAGCAGAAAAGAAGAAACAGAAAAAGCGAAAGAGAGAGAGATCCAAACCGGAGCCACCTCCGTCCGACCGGAAAAGGAGAGAAAGAGAAAAAGCAGGAAAAAGTAAAGAGAAACAGAAAAGAAAAGCAAAAAAAAAAAAAAAAAAAAAAAAAAAAAAAAAAAAAAAACGGAGCCGCCTACGTCCCCCCTCCCTCGCCCCCCCCCCCAGCAGCCGGACGGGGCCGTGTGCAAAGGGCGCCGTGACCCGCCGGCCAGAAAGTACTCGGCGGGAGATCATCCGGGCCTTTGGGGGCGGAGCCTGGCATGCGCGGAGGCCACGCCCCCGGGGATCAGGGGGCGGGTCGGAAAGCCACGTGGGTCGGGCACTTTGGGCGTGGGCGGCGTCCGGTCGCTCGCTCGTGGGCGGCTTTCCCTTCTCTGTTTTCTTTGGTTCTCTCTGGCTCTCTGGTTTGGTCTGTCTTTGTCTATGTTTGTTGTTTGTCTTTCTGTCTGTCTGTTTCTCGCTTGTCTGTTTGTTCTGTCTCTGTCTGTCTGTCTCTCTGTCTGTCTCTCTTTCTCTCTCTCTCTCTTCTCTCTCTCTCTCTCTCTCTCTCTCTCTCTCTCTCTCTCTCTCTCTCTCTCTCCTCTCTCTTCTCTCTCTCTCTCTCTCTCTCTCCTCTCTCTCTCTTTCTCTTTCTCTCTTCTCTTTCTCTCTCTCTCTTCTCTTTCTCTCCTCTTCTCTCTTCTCTCTCTCTCTCTCTCTCATCTGTCTCTCTCTCTCTCTTCTCTCTCCTCTCCATCTCTCTCTCTTCCTCTCTCCTCTCTCTCTCTCTCTCTCTCCCTTCCTCCCTCTCTCTCCTCTCTCTCTCCTCTCTCTCTCTCATCCTTCTCCCTCTCTCTCGTCCTCTCTCTCTCTCTCGTCCATCCTCTCTCTCTCTCTCTCTCTCTCTCTCTTCTCTCTCTCTCTCTCTCTCTTCTCTCTTCCTCTCTCTCTCTCTCTCTCTCTCTTCTCTCTTCTCTCTCTCTTCTCTCTCCTCCCTCTCCTCTCTCTCTCTCCCTCTTCCTTCTTCCTCTTCTCTCTCATCTCTCTATCTCTTCTCTCCCCTCTCCTCTCTCCTCCTCTCTCTCTCTCTCTTCTCTCTCTCTCTCTCGCTCTATAAGAGGGTTTATGTCTAAAACAAAAAGCTTTTACTGATTCAAATAATCTTTTGAAAACCTTTATATCTTTCATATGTATATATATTCATATAGACAGATAGACAGACTAGATAGATAGATAAAGAGATAGATATGTCTGTATATATACTTGTGCACCACACAACACCGACACACACACACACACACACACACACACACACACACACACACACACACACACATCCACACACACACACACACAACACACACACACAAACGTATATATATTTTCACTATATACATATATTACATATACATATATGGATTATACACACAGATATTATATATATATTACCTGTACACATTGAATATATGTATATACACACGTACAAACATATCCACATATAACCAACACACACACACACATACACACATACACACGTCACACACACACACAAACACACATACCACATCACACACACCACCACACACACACACCAGCACACACACACACACTACACAACATTATATCCACCACACATTATACACACATACTATATCTATATATATATATATATAAATATAATATATATATACACATATACATACACACCATCACACACACATCTGGGACATATACACACTACACCTCACATCACACACCCGCCATACATACATATATATATATATATATATATATATATATATATATATATATACTATATATATATATTATATCACTATATATAATAAATAATTATAATATTAATATTATATATAAGTATATATATAATATATACTCTATATATACATATATATGTTTATGTATTGTTATATGTATGAGAAGAGAG
>NW_020869996.1:55000-62500 GCF_003789085.1 Penaeus vannamei
TTGATATACAGACTGTAATCGTACCAAATATTGTTCCAATAATGTAACTCTGTGGGACAGTACAGGTAAAACCCTATGAGAATTGAATGATAATAATAATGATGATATTTTTTCTCCCACCGTTTCATTTCATAATGATGGTATATGATTCCCCTTTTAATATATTCTAACATTTTAACGTATGTTTTCTTATTTAAACTTCAAACAATAAGAAAATTCATGGAAGATAGGAACCGGTTTTTTTTTTAGAAAGTCACAGGAGTATGTTGGCTCATAAATATTGTCCTATCGAGAGAGGTTTTGAAAAAGCAGCTTATGAATTTTGTGTCCAAGGATGAAATATCTTCTCCACTTGTATTTGCTCGTCACTTTCTTCCAAGACGCAACAAAAAGGCGTATTAAACTTAATTCCGTGTTGTGAATACAAATAATATATATATATATTTCTTCAATTTATTTTTATATATATTTAATTTATTTAATATATATTTATTCAATTTCTTCAGATAATATATATATATTTCTTCATTCTGTCTTTTGAGCATTCTGGAACAGCTCAGTTCTCGATACCACGCATGTGTTTGGATATAGTACGTTTAATAGAGACTAAAATAACTTCCCTATCTGATTAGCCAGTCATATGACAGCTCCCTTTGATACGTTTGTGAACCTCCACCTCCACTAAGTAAGCGGAAAACAGTATGGAAACTGTACTGTGTACCTGGAACACACAGGTACTCGACGTACTAAATACCAAGCCCATTAGGGAGAGACTCAGCTTGTACTTCCGACGATGATGATGTCGTGTACCAAAAGCTTTTTTCGGGGGAAATTCTGCAAAAAAAAAGCAAGGTGGCTGCAAAATTTGTTTTTATCTCGTGGTGTGGTTTTCGGAACCTTTTTTCCTTCTGTGTATAATGAAGGGAATGTTTGAGGGAAAAATCGTTGGCTTGGTTCCGTAGAATCCACGTGCTTTCATTTATTATTGTTGTTGTTGTTGTTGTTGTTGTTGTTGTTGTTGTTGTTGTTGTTGTTGTTGTTGTTGTTATTATTATTATTATTATTATTATTATTATTATTATTATTATTATTATTATTATTATTATTATTATTATTATTATTATTATTATTATTTTATTATATTATTTTATTATTATTATTATTATTATTATATTTATTATTATTATTATTATTATTATTATTATTATTATCATTATTATTATTATTATTATTATTGTATTTGTTGTTGTTTGTTATGTATGTAGTTTATACGACATTTTTTCCGTCATTCATATGCTTATGAAATTCGTATCTTTCTGTGTTAACGAAAAAAAAAAATACTGAGAGAGAAACTATGAATATTTAATTGATTTCTTATCATTTGCGTGTATCCATTTTGTCTTCCATTTAAACATATACTCATATACGCTGCACCGTAAATTCTTTTCGAAATTACGATCAAATATTACATAAAGGTGTCTTTGCCTTATAATATCCTCTGGTCAGTACCTTAATAATAATAAAAAATCATATACTTTATATTTTCATAGTTATTATTTTGCATTGTTTTCCATATTTGTCATGGATTTTTATTTTCATTGTTGTTGTTGTTGTTATTATTATTATTATTATTATTATTATTATTTATTATTATTATTATTATTATCATTATTATTATTATTTGATACCATTATTATTATTAACATTGTTAAATATCTATTTTCTCGAGAGTATTTTTTTTTATTAGAGTTATGAAGGAAAATTTAAGCGCACACACACACACACACACACACACACACACACACACACACACACACACACACACACACACACACACACACACACACACACACACACATAGTCTCTTTATTTCTTTCTATTGCATTTCCTTAAAGAACATATGTGCAATTCTTGTCGAACAAATTGCAACAGGAACAACGAGAGGAAAGAAACAAGAAAACAGGGAATAATCCGAAGACCTTTTCGCTATTGCTTCTTCCCTTCGTTTTCCTGTTGCAAGTTGCATTTCCTACATTTCACCCGATCATTTTCAACAGTCTTATGCAACAACTCTCAGTCGATTCACTCTCCTTCCGGTCAGGGATTGGAGATTGGAAAACGAATCAGAACATGTGATTGGATTATCTCTATGGATTGGAAGGAGAAGTAAACACGGGAAAAGTAAATTGTGATCATTCAAGCTTAAGTAGTTGTATGTTATTTTATGATTAGTTTGAAAAGAGAGAGAGAAGGAGATGGAGAGAGAAGGAGAAGAGAGGATTACAAAGGAGAAGAAGGAAGAGAAGAGAGGAGGGAGGAGGAGGGAAGAGGGAAGGAGGGAAGGAGGGAGGAGGGAGGGGAGAGAGAGGAGGAGAGAGGAGAGAGAGAGAGAGAGAGAGAGAGAGAGAGAGAGAGAGAGAGAGAGAGAGAGGAGAGAGAGAGAGAGAGAGAGAGAGAGAGAGAGAGAGAGAGAGGAGAGAGAGAGAGAGAGAGAGATAGTTCTTATTATCAACTGTCGTGGTTGAACTTACAAAAAAAAAAAAAAAAAAAAAAGGAAAATCACTATACGTTTCTTTCAAAATAAAAAACAAATTAATATATTTGATGATGGAGAAAAAAAAGACATCAGTACTTAAACAAACATGTTTATATCTATTCAATTTTTTTCTATAATTAAGTGTTGATTACCCTATCAATCAACAGGGACAGAAATAACCAACATTTCCAGAGAAGAAACTTGCACTATTTACAAAAACAAATTTACCGAGAGCGTCTTCTGTTCCCGAGTGAGGATGTGATATTCTCCGTAAATCGACCTGGAAATATAGATGTGTGCGTCCTGTATACACACACACACACATGCCCGCCTATGCTGCAGGGATGTACAGGGATGTCATCTCCGTAGTTCCTGCTTTTCCCTATGAATACGAGAGTCAGTGCTTTTAGATCGGGGACGTCAAGCACGAGGATTGCTTGGTACATATTTGAGGATTTGCTTCGACGCGTCCTGTCCGTGACCTTTTTTTTTTTTTTTTTTTTTTTTTTTTTTTTGGAAGGAAATGATTCGGTCTTGCAAATATAGGCAGCCTGGATGGTGGTTGGTGTCGAGCAATCAGCCCTTGTTATGGTTATTGTGTTTGTCTGTGCTTGGGTTTGAGGGTGTTCTTGTTTTCCGCGATACGTATGGACATATATGTATGCACACACACACACACACACACACACACACACACACACACACACCACACACACACACACACACACACACACACACACACACAAACACACACACAAACACACACACAATATGTATATGTGTGTGTGTGCTTTATTTATTCATATCTATATCTGTATCTACATATATCTTCATCTATACTTATATCTGTATCTACATCTAAATCTGTATGTAAGTCTATCAATCTATCTACCTACCTATCTATCTATCAATCTATAACCTACCTACTTATCTATCTATCTACACCTATCTATCTATCTATCTGTATATCCTATCTATCTATCTGTCTGTCTGTCTGTCTATCTATCTATCTATCTATCTATCTATCTATCTATCTATCTATCTATCTATCTATCTATCTATCTATCTATCTATCTATCTATCTGTATATCTATCTATCTATCTACTCTGTCTATGCCTGTGTATATGCGTCTCCATTATAATAGCATTGCAATACACGCATTCAGGCAAATGAACAAAACCTGCAAGGTGCAATGCTCCAAGCCAGACGAGAAAGCTTCTATGCCTGTTGCAAGGTTTTCCATAATTCCACTAATTGGAAATGCACCCCAGCGATCGTTACCTTTCGATAATGTCATGATTAAAGGCAAATGGCTCAATTAAAGCGGTCGTGGTGGAGGTGAGGATCGTTTTGTTATCAGTGGAATCAATTTCGATCGGTATATGGGATTGGACCCTGTGCTGTTTAGGAATACGTTTGGAAGAGGGTATGTGTGTGTGTCTTGTATGTTTTTTTCTTTTTTTCTTTACCTTTTCTTCCTTTCTTTCTTTCTTTCTTTCTTTCTGTCCGTCTGTCTGTCTGTCTGTCTATCTCTCTCTCTCTCTCTCTCTTTCTCTCTTCTCCCTCTCTCCTCTCTCTCTCTCTCTCTCTCTCTCTCTCTCTCTCTCTCTCTCTCTCTCTCTCTCTCTCTCTCTCTCTCTCTCTCTCTCTCTTACTCTCTCTCTCTCTCTCATTACTGGTAACGCATGAAGATGGGACTACTATGCCATGAAATATTTAACAAAGCCACATGATTAAAACAGTGAATTAAAATCTAGATTTCACCTCACCTTCTGAAATTCCTGTTTAGTCATATGAGAAAAAACTGTAGTCATTAAATATGCATGACAGTGACATGAGTATCTGGACATGTTAATGCTGAATGAAAACTTGGTCAATTCCATTACAATACAAGGTCATCATGACATATTTGCATTGTATGTACACCAAACACTTTCATTACAATCATTTTATTGTATTTTTGTCGTACAATCTAAAACAGTTCATGAAATTATTTTACGAAATGAAACATAAATATATAACTGATATGCTTCGATTTATATCTTCAAAGTACACATGGATACTTTTATATCTGTATTTATTCATATGAAGATATATAGAATTAGAAGCTCATTAAAAAGATACATAAAAGGTGTCAAATTAAACATTAATCCAAACACACCAAAACTAAAGCATTCGTCAAAAATAAAAATAAAATATTTGATCAAGAAGAGTAAATTTATAGATGCATTTTGAGCTCTCAAAGTGAATGAATATGTAATGGAATGCAATGAAAGTGATTTATTTTTTTCTGAATATGTGAAAGGTCATGTTACTGAGATGATTTATGTAGAGTAGCATTAACAAGGGGACTGAGGTGTTCGCAATCGTATTTGAATATACGTGTTCGGATTCTAATCTTATTCTAATCTTAATCTTTATATATAATATTTATATATTATAAATAATCTTTATATTTAATATTCTAATTATCAATATTATAATTTAATATTATAATTAATCTTTATATTTAATATTCTTATTCTTAATCTAATCTAATTCTAAGTGTTGATGAAAGTCTGATTCAAGTTGCTTATACATTTTCGATCTTGTCCAAAAAAAAATAATATATAATGATAAGACGATGATGATCAAATGGCATTAAATCATGGGGATAATAATAATAATGATAATGATGATAATGATAATGGTAATGATAATGATAATGATAATGATAATGATAATGATAATGATAATGATAATGAGTAATATGATAATGATAAATAATGATAATGATAATGATAATAATAAAGATAATAATAATAATAATAATGATAATGATAATGATAATAATAGTATAGTAATAATAATAATAATAATGATAAAAAATAATAATGATAATAATGATAATAATAATAATAATAATGATAATGATAAATAAATGATAATGATAATAATAATAATAATAATATAATAATAATATAATAATAATGATAATAAATAATAATAATAATAATAATAATAATAATAATAATAATAATAATAATAATAATAATGATAATAATAATAATAACAATAATAATAAGAATTAATAATAATAATAATAATAATGATAATAATAACAATAATAACAATAATAATAATGATATTAGTAATAATAATGATGATAATGATTATGATGATAAAAAGGATAATATGATTATAAATGAAAGAATATAACCACCTACCAGAACGCAGAAAAATAGAAAGAAATATGAACAAATAGAAATAGCGTTATAACTATCACTTAAAGTTTTCGAAACCAAAACATATTTTAATGCTTTCAACATTGACACTCATATATATCATATATGAATGATATTCTTCGGAAGTGACTCACTTGAACACATTAGTTCTACTTGTTATTTATGCAAGCAACACCTGTTGTTTGAATGTAAAGTGGGTTTCAGATATGTACAGAAGAAATGCAATACGTACTGATTATATAGTGATATTAATGTACATTCATGATGAATCACTTTGATATGAATTGACAATGCAGTTTTTTTTCTTTCTTTCTTTTTTTTTGGGGGTGGGGGTGGGGTTGTGGGACGTTGCCTGTTCATAATTGTTTGATGAAAGTGCCTAAAGGAAATACACCCCGCCCCCCCCTCAAAAAAAAAAAAAAAAAAAATATATATATATATATATAATATATATAATATATATATATATAATATATATATATATATATATATATTATATATATATATTATATATATAAATTTCTGCCTATATACCTATCTATCTATACTATACCGCTCTCTCTCTACTTCTCTTTGCTTATCTCTCTCTTTGTTATCCGTTTGAGTATGTGTCTACCAATCTATCTATTATTTATTTATCTATTAACCTATGTACACCAGTCTATCAATGTATATATATCTGTCAAAACCTACCCACCATATAATAATCCTGCTACCCATCTATCAGTCTAACTAGCCTTCTATCTATCTACCTATCTACCTATGTATCAACTCAACTACATTTTTTTTTTTTTTTTTTTTTTTTTGCTCGCTTTCCAGCAAAAGGAACAACGAAGTAAAAAAGAAAAACACAAATCTGCAATTAGGCTTTTTCGTTGTATTGATTCTGTCAAGGTAGGAATCCTACACTCTTTCAGAATTCGCTAAATATGATCATTACTACATTGCGTTTTTTTATTTATTTGATATTCTTTTAGCATTATAATTATTTTCATTATCAATTATTCATTTATTTCTGTTTTGGTCGATTGTGTTTGTGTTCGTGTTGTGTGTGCGTATGCGTTTGTGTGTGTATGTGTGTGTGTGTGTGTGTGTGCGTGTGTGTGCGTGTGTGTGCGTGTTTGTCTGTGTATGTGTGTGTGTGTGTGTGTGTGTGTGTCTGTGTATGTGTGTGTGTGGTGTGTGCGTGTGTGTGCGTGTTTGTCTGTGTATGTGTGTGTGTGGGTGTGTGTGTTTGCATGCATTGATCTATTCTTATATAATGAAGTAAACAGATAGACAGCTTGATTGATAAATACATAACACACGCGTTGGAAGTGTACACATATCTATGTATGAAGATAAATTACCCTCTTATAAGACAGGACAAAATAAACAAATAAATAAGAATAAACAAAAGAGATAGATAGATAGATAGAGGGAGAGGGAGAGAGAGAGAGAGAGAGAGAGAGAGAGAGAGAGAGAGAGAGAGAGAGAGAGAGAGAGAGAGAGAGAGAGAGAGAGAGCAGAGAGAGAGAGAGAGAAGAGAGAAAAGAAAGAAAGAGAGACAGAGAGACAGACAGACAGAAAGAAAGAAAGAAAGAGAGAGAGAGAGAAAGAAGACAGAGCGAGAAACAGACAGACAGAGAAAGACAAACAAACAAACAAAGACAAAGACAGACCAAACCAGAGAGTCAGAGAGAACCAAAGAAAACAGAGAAGGAAAGCCGCCACGAGCGAGCAACCGGACGCCGCCCCAC
>NW_020869996.1:72500-75471 GCF_003789085.1 Penaeus vannamei
GGTGCAAAAAGAAGGAAGAAATTAGGTGGGGAAATGGAGGAAAGGAGGGAGAGAGGAGAGAGAGAGAGTGAGAGAAGGAAAAGGAGAGAGATAAGATTAGAACAGTGGGAGCAAGACCAAGGGAAGGAGGGCGAGACAGATAGATATATGGATAGATAGATGCATAGATAAATAGAAAGAGATAGACTGATACACATAGATAGATGGAAAGAGATAGATTGATGTACATAGATATAGATAAGGAGATAGATTGATGTACATAGATATAGATAAGGAGATAGATTGATGTACATAGATATAGATAAGGAGATAGATTGAATGTACATAGATATAGATAAGGAGATAGATTGATGTAATAGATAAAGATAAGGAGATAGATTGATGTACATAGATATAGATGATAATTGATAGATGATTACACATAGATATAGATAACCATAGATGATAAGGAGATAATTGATGTAGATAGATAAGGAGATAGATTGATGTACATCATCATAGATATAGATAAGGAAAAAGACAGAGAGAGACAGACAGACAGACGGACAGACAAAGAGCTGAAAAGAAGATCAAAGATTATTCAGTAAGATGGAAATTAAATCAGGAACCTTCAGAACAAAAATAAATAAATAAATAAATAAATAAGAAGATATAAATAAAACGGAGAAGAAAAATAAGGAAAACTTCTTGAAAGGAGATAGTAAATAAATGAAAAAAGGAAGATAGAGTTTTATAAAAGCCTTAAAGCGAAGTGAAGAGGGATCAACATATCGACGATAAAGAAAAAAAAAAAAGATAACTAAAACAGCTTCAACTTAGGGCCGATAAAAAAAGGAAAGAATAAAAAAAGTTGATAACTAAAATAGCCTCAACAAATGGACGATAAAAAAGAAAAGTAACTAAAATAGCTTCAACATACAGACGATAATAAAGAAATAAAGTTGATAACTAAAACAGCTTCAACATATGGACGGTGTAAAGAGTGAAATGCAAAAATCAATTAAATTAATTAATCAAGTTACTGAACAGAATTAAATATTAATTCTGAAATATCCTCGCACTTCTTTCTCCTGTTGTTTTTTTTTTTTTTTGTCGTTTAATAAAAATCAGTTCAAATTGAAAACGAGTGATGATAATAAATTGAAAAAAAAAAAAAAGTAGACAGATAAATGAACCATATACTTAGATATGATATATATAATATAATTAGTTGCATTAATAAATGGATACCTTGAATAAATAAATAGATTGATGAAGAAGAAAAAAAAATAAAAAGAAAGAACTTGATAGAGATATTTGAAATTAATTAACAAAGAAATAAACACACACACACACACACACAATCAAATAGAATAGATAAAAAAAGGTAAAAGAACTTATTTCCATTATCTTGGCTCCGTTAGTTTCATTTTCGTTTAAAGTATAATGACACTATCTTCCCTAATGACATTGCTTCATGAGCCAAAAACGCAAGGTATTTTTTTGTTTATTTACACACTTGAATCTGAAGCATTTGGTTTCTTGGTTTGTGGACGGGATTGCGCAAAAAAAAAAAAAAAAAAAGATAATAATGATAATAAATAATGATAATAATGATAATAATGATAATAATAATAATAATAATAATAATAATAATAATAATAATAATAATAATAATAATGAATAATAAAAATAATACTATCGGCTGATATGATTATTTTTGTTGATTTCTGTCTGTCTCTCTCTCTCTCTCTCTCTCTCTCTCTCTCTCTCTTCTCTCTCTCTCTCTTCTCTCTTCTCTCTCTCTCTCTCTCTCTCTCTCTTCTCTCTCTCTCTCTCTCTCTCTTCTCTCTCTCTCTACTCTCTCTCTCCTCTCTCTCTCTCTCTTAGGTCCTGAAAATGGGGTAATTAAGTGCTTTTAGTAATAATGATGATAATGATCACAATTTTGATATGATAACTAAAATCATGATGATAGCGATAATAATTATAATAATAGCAATAATAATAATAACAATAACCATAAAAATAACAATAGTAATGACGGTACCAGTAATGACAATTAACATAATGATAATAACAATCTTACTTCAGTAAAATTAGACAATAAAATAAGCATTACCAAAATGTAACTCAGTCATAGTTAATATATCATAGTGCTGTTATCCAAGCTTATAAAACGTGCGTAAGAATTATTATTATTATGATACGAATGAAATAATGACATTAAACATAGTAATTAGATAATTGAAGGTAAACTGGTAAATAAAATCAGTTCATAAGATTTTTTGTTTTTTTAATCATTAAAGATGTTACTTACTGACAAAGAGGAATGATTATGATTGGTGATGATAATGATCGATGATGATGATGGTGGTGATGATGATATGGTGATGATGATGAATTGTGATGGTGATGATGATGATGATGGTGGTGATGATGATGATGATGATATGATGATGATGATGATGATGGTGATGATGATGATGATGATGATGATGATGATGATGGTGATGATGATAGTGGTGATGATGATGATGATGGTATGATGGGTGATGATGATGATGATGATGATGATGATGATGATGATGATGATGATGATGATGATGGATGGTGATGATGTTGATGATGGTGGTGGTGATGATGATGGTGATGATGATGATGGTGATGATGATGATGATGATGATGATGATGATGATGATGATGATGATGATGATGATTGATTGGATGATGATGATGATGGATGATGATGATGATGTTGGTTGATGATGGTATGATGATGATGGAGGGGGGGGGGAGGAAAAGAAAGAAAAAAGATGAAGGAGGAGAAGAAGGAGAGTGAGAATGAAAAGGAAAAGAAGAAGGAAGAAGAAGAAAGAACCATTTTAATGTCAATGACGATTATGATAATCACAAAAATAACAAAAATAAACTAATAACAAATAGAAAATAAAACTAGATAAAATAAGATAAATTAAATCAATCAATCAAA
>NW_020869996.1:75693-85693 GCF_003789085.1 Penaeus vannamei
TATTTTTTTTTTACCGGCACTTTACAATTTCCTTTGGCTCTAATTCAGGCGGAACAATACATAGAATTACACAAAAACAAACAAACAAACATAGAAACAGAATCCATCTCACAAACCAAACGTCACAGAAACTACGCGTCAAATTACGTCATTTGAATACGCTTTTGTTTGCTGTCGAGCCGCTGGTGACTGAGCCGTCCGAGGGAGTCTGAACCCGAACCCGAAGGCGAGACGGAAGGTAATCGAAGTGATTTTTCGTAATGATTGATGATGAGGAGATGGTGATGATGAGGAGGATGGTGATGGTGATGATGGTGATGATGATGAGGAGGATGGTGATGATGATGAGGATGGTGATGGTGATGATGGTGATGATGATGATGGTGATGATGGTGATGATGATGATGGTGATGATGATGAGGATGATGATGGTGATGATGGTGGTGATATCACGGTGATGATGAGGATGATGATGGTGATGATGGTGGTGATATCACGGTGATGATGAGGATGATGTGGTGATATCACGGTGATGATGATGATGGTGATGATGATGGTGGTGATGATGATGATGGTGATGATGATGATGGTGATGATAATGGTGGTGATATCACGGTGATGATGATGATTGGTGATGATGATGGTGGTGATGATGATGATGGTGATGATAATGGTGGTGATATCACGGTGATGATGATGATGGTGATGATGATGGTGGTGATGATGATGGTGATGATGATGATGGTGATGATAATGGTGGTGAATATCACGGTGATGGTGATGATGGTGATGATGATGGTGGTGATGGATGATGATGATGATGGTGATGAGGATGAGGATGGTGATGATGATGATGATGGTGGTGATATCACGGTGATGATGATGATAATTATGATGATGATGGTGATGAGGATGAGGATGGTGATGATGGTGGTGATATCACGGTGATGATGATGATAATGATGATGATGATGATGATGATGATGATGATGATGATGAGGATGATGATGATGATGATGATATATGAGGATGGTGATGATGAATGGTGATTGATGATATGATGATGGTGATGAGGATGAGGATGGTGATGAATGATGGTGGTGAATATCACGGTGATGATGATGGTGGTGATATCACGGTGATGATGATGATGATGATGATGATGATGATGATGATGATGATGATGATGAGATGATGGTGATGGTGGTGATGATGATGATGATGATGATGATGATGATATGGTGATGATGATAATGATGATGGTGATGATGATAATGATAATGATAATGATGATAAGCATAATGATGATGATAATAATGATAATGATAATGATGATGATATAATAATAATGATAATGATAATGATGATGATGATAATGATAATGATAATGATAATGATGATGATGATGATGATAATGATATGATAATAATGATAATAATAATGATAATAATAAAATGATAATAATAATAATAATAACAATAATAATAATGATAATGGCAATGATGATAATTCTGATGATAATAAAATTAATAACTATAAAGGTGATAATAAAGATCATAATAATATTACTAATAAAAATCACAATCATGACAATGTTGATAATGACAACACCAATAATGATAATAATAATAGCAATGATAATAATATAATATATAATAATAATAATAATAATAATAATAATAATAATAATAATAATAATAATAATAATAATAATAATAATAATAATAGTGATAATTATCATTATTATCATAATGATAACAATGATAGTAATAGTGATAAAGATAATGATGATGATGATGACAATGATGATAATAATAATGTCAATATTAATGATAATGTTAATGATAATAAGTGAAAATAAATAACTAAACAGATAAATAAAGAAAATCGCTCCTACTTGTCTTCTTAGCAATGGTAGCTAATAAACCATAAACAAAACTTATTATGACGATCAGACGGCTGGCTTCTCATCTTACAGTGTTACCAAACACCCATTACAGTGTTACCAAAGTCTCACAAGCAGAGAGGAAACGTTTTATGGTTTTATTTCTCTTCATTCATCGTTTTCTTTGAAATGGCTGCTTCCTCTACACACAGAAAGACACATGAACTTGTATTATGCTCTTCACGAAACATAAATAGCACGCTGATTTTGGACATACAAAACCATAAAGCTTTTATATATATATATGTATAAAATGTTTGTCAGTCTGGAAATACCAACATCAGGAAATGTTACCATCAGAAAGAACAATTAAAAACCTCTAATTCATTAATATCTTTTTCACATTCACTAATTCAGCATATGAGATTTTTGTTCTTTATTAGAGTGAGAAAAAAAGTATGTGGACTTAATGTTCTCTCTTTTTTGGCGAGAGAGTTTAAAAAGTTGAAAGTTGAAATGAAAACTTTTGTGTGAAGAGACGTGTTTTTTTGAGAGCTAATACCTTTTTTTAAGTGATTGGGATTAAAAATTTAGCTGCATTGTTTGATTACAGGCATCTTTTCTTTGTTTATTTAATGCGTATGAGGTGAATGGCCACGGATTCCAGAGTAGAAAGATGAGTAAATTGGTGAAAGAGAAGATAGAAAGGAAGAATACGTGAACAAACACCATAAGAAACACCTTTATTTCGTGGAAGATGCATTTCTTTTAAGATTTGCTTCTATCCAGTTCTGTTTAAAGTTTTATCATCATTTAATCCTACTTTTGGAGGAGATGAAAGTGGCACCTTTATAACGTCCGTATCTCCCAGCGTCAAATATCTGACGCCGGCTTTTAATAACGTCACTTTCTTCTTATCGTCACCTCTTTTAGCGTCATTTTGAAGGCCAGTCCCTTCTCACTGGCCACGGAGGGAGCCTCACGCCGCCCGGCCCGCCCGCTGCGCCGCCCACTACACGGCGCTCTCGTGCTCCGATCCGGGCGGGGGGAAGTGCGTTGGCGTCGGGGGGGCGTGGAGCGTTGCGAGGGAGATTACTGCTGCTGCGGCTGCGCTTGCGGAACGTGTCGGTGATGTGGGTGGGAAGGTGGGACACTTGCGGCGGAAGCTGGTCGAGGGGCCGCAGGTAGGCCGAGTGTCGGCCGCGGGTCGACCACACCGCCGCAGCCGCACCTTCCTCTATCACACCCTGTGACCCTCCTCCAGCTCCTGCACCTGCGGCTCTGGCGCGGCGCCCGGCCTCACGCCCACGTGGCTCGTTGGCAGGACCTCGCCCAGACGCTCTCGCTCAGGGACCAGTCCAGCTCGGCCTGGGGAAGGCGNTTGTATTTGGATATTTGAAATAAATTGACCTTCGAGATTATTCTCTGTCGATATTCCGGCACCGAAAAATGGCAGAGTAATTTGTAATCATTTGAGCTTCTCGTCTGATTAATATGCACCGCGTCCTCCTCTTTGCCATTGGCTTCTATACGATGATGAAGATTGTGATAATTAGGATGGTGGTAATCATGATGATGATAATGACGATGATAATGATAATAAAAATAATAATAATAATATTGATGATAATGGTAGTGATAATAATGATAATGATAATGATTATACAAATAGATAATGATAATAACAATGATGATGATACTAAAAACAATGAAACAGTATGGTGATGATGATGATGATGATGATGATGATGATGATGATGATGATGATGATGATGATGATGATGATGATGATAATGATAATGATAGTAATAAAAATGTTATTTTAACAATAATGAGATTAATATCTGTAATGAAAATAAAGATGGTATTAATGATTATAATAGTAATAGCAATGATGATGATAGTAGTAATAGCAATATGGCTAATAGTGATAACACTATCAGCGACGACAACAAAAATGACACTGATAAAAAGCAACAGCAATAACGATATACATAATAATGATAATCATTATCATAACATTCCTCCCTTTTCCCTCCTCCTCGCCATCACTGTCAACACTATCACTTCCCTGTCATTAACTTTATCCCTTGTGTCTGCAGCAGCGTCAACAGCAGCAGGCGGGGCCCTGGCGGCAGAAGAACCGCAGGGGCGACGCGGGCAGCGCCACTCGGGTCCGGCGTCAAATAAAGTTTGCGGGAAGCCCTGGAAGGGACGCGCAGCTGGTGCAGGCGGCGGGGCGCGAGGGGCCAGCTGGGCCGGGCGGAGGCTGGAAGCGACGGGTCTCCACGAGGACACGCGCTCGGGGGTTCAGGGTGCTTGACGACGCCCTTGGGTGAACCTGAACCGCAGAGGCAACATACGTCATGTGTATAGTATTTGTATACATACCGACAATATACAAATAGCAATGATAATGTTACTGTTGCGACTCCTATTAGCAGAAGTAGCATGAATAATGATGCTTATAATAACAGCAATTATGATGAGAAAGACAATGATGATGACGTCAGCCTTTCCGAGCGGCAGAAGCTGACCCGCCAGACGTTCCTTCTCCCTTTCGCTCGCTCGCGTCTGCGTTATGTTGATTTTCGTTGTTTTTTTCAGGAATTTCACATAGACTTACATCTCTTGTTGGCAGTACCACTGTTATCATTATTACTGTTAGATTATTTGCTTATCGCATATGGCTTCACTGGGCCCACATTGCACCGATCAAGATCTATTGGATGCAAATCAAACAGCTGCCCAATGGTGCCAGTGGTGGTATGAATAGATGTGATGATAAGTTTCACCGTAATTGTATACTGTACGATATACATAGAATCTCTTATTCTCTTCTGTATCGTTGTATATTTTTCTTAAGTATTCAAACTATGACTCACATTGCATTCTATGCGCTTTGCGTTTATAGACCTTCGCTCCAGATTTCTGTTCAGAAAAGATTCTTATCATTACTCTAGTTCCCCATTCTTACGTTGTGAGATTTTGCCTTCCTCTGTCCGCAATCGCTTATCTTATTGTTCACTGCCAAGATGCGACGCACATACCGCCGCCAGTGAGGGCGCGGCCCCTCCTCGGCTCCTGCGCTGATGCCGAAGCTGCATCTCACCCTCTGCAGGGGGAGGAGTCCCTGGACGGCCGTAGGAGCGAGTGAGAAGGAATCTCGTGCTTCCCGTTTCGGCACAAAGGAGTGATTAGGGTTCGAGACGAAGGGCAGGTTAGAAATAGTTGTGGAAGCGCAATCCATCTAATCTGACCGAAGGAAAAGCCTGAAGATTTGCATTTCATGATTAGCAAACTCTCGTTAAGCGAGAGCAAGAAAACTGGTAAATAATAAAAACAAAAAGAAAATATGAAAGTAAACGGCAAGACGTTAGGCTGTTCATTAAAGGTCATTTCCAAGTATCAAGCAAGCCACAATCAGCAATTTGCATAAATCAAATGAGCAGTCCTTCTCAAGACAACAAATCACTGTTTCAACTTTAAGATAACGTGTAATTAACCTGAGGTTCAGAGAGATCTCACCAAATAATGATGTTTCATAAAATCAGTTTAATATATGAAAAGTATAATAATCATTCATCCATTAAGTGAGATACTGGTTAAATAAAGTATTTACCTGAAGTGACTGCTGGTATGAATAATAAAAGAAAACTGAAATCACTCAACAAAATTTCGTTTCACTTCGTCACTTCTATTTGTGAGAAAAAGTATTTTTCAGCCACGTATTTCTCTTAGTGAAGAACTATAGTATAAATATAGTGAGTAATCATCCATGAAGTTAAAAGTGATAAATAAAAGTAAAAGCCAGTACATTAATCATCATTATTATTAAGCCATAAAAATACACAATAAAAACCTCCACGAATAAAAAGAGCAATCAAAATAAAACAGAAATAAACAATACCTTAAAACTGCTGAATCTCTGCGATAGCCAGAGAGTAAAAGGAAGTTCGTTAAAAACGTCGGCTCTCTGAGGGAAAGCCAAACATATATCACAGAGCCAATGGTCAATCGCATCTGATTTTCAAGGGCGCTGACCTGACCTCTTATATTCATAAGGTCAGGCGCCAAGGTCAGTCCCCTCGAGTCTCCTCAGCAAAGACTCGTTATAGGGTCGCTAAAACTTTTCTTTCATTTTCTTTACGATTGCTCATTTTCTTCAAACGTTAAAAAATAGGAGGCATTTAATAACAACACAATATTATTCATGTTATTATAAGGAACAGAAACATAAATACAGGAATTAAAACATAAAAGAGAATAAAACGACAAGAACAACTATGATGCACAACAACAGCAGTAATAATGATAGAACAAAAAATCTAAGAACAAAAACAACGATAATTATATATTATTTGTACCATTGCTAATAGTAAAAAAAAAATAAAAAAGATATTGGCATGGAAAAATCACGTTAATACTCTCACTCCATTATATTAGAGGCAGAGATAAAATGACATCAAAAGAAAGCAGGCAAAAAAAAAAAAAAAAAAAAAAAAGTGATAGTAAGACATCTGTTGAATACAAATTCTACAGATTTGATCTCCCTTTCTTCAATCAAGAAAACTTTATTTATATTATCATTTCTATATCTATTTACCAGGACAACTTAAAATAAAGATGGTTTATAGATGGCATATAAAGAACATAGAAAAAGGATTAATGAAAAAAGTAGGTGGAGTTTTTAAAGTTTCTGCATTTAGGAATGAAGAATGAAGGGTGATATCTGAGCAGAATATTACAAAAGAGTTGAGAAAGATCTTGGAAGACTATCCAGACGAGAATTCTTTAAATTGCGAATATATATTCATTAGCCATGAAGACCCGTTTGTTGCCGAAAGTGGTGCGAAAATCAAGAACATGAGGCCCTCGGGAGATGACGGAACGATTTAAGGAAAAGTTGCGAACCCACCGAGGAATGAGATGAAAAATCGTTAGCGCATTTAACGGGAAAACCGGAGGATTAGTGATGGCCCAACGCAGATCAACGCAGCCAGGGAGGAGGAACAAGGATTATGAAAAAAGATCAGGACACTGGCTCTGGTTTCTGCGGAATGTGCACCGCGCAGGCAGGTCCAAGGAGCTTCTCTCGGCTTCGTCTCGATACGCAGTGAGAAGAGGAGCCGCGTCTCGCCGTGGCCAGGAGTTCGATTGAGGGGCAGTCACAGGCCAGGGATGTTCCTGTGAATGAGCAGGAAGAGAACGAGCAAGAAAGTCAATGACGGCCAGACATTGTTGATAAAAAGAGCGAGGGAAAGATTGGATTTTGTCGGTGAAAAAGACAAAACAAAAAATGTCTGACATGAGTATGGTCTGTTGCAGAGTTAAAAGGAAATTTGATAATGATTATTGTATTGATAATAAGTATACCAATAGTGATGCTAATAATGCTGATGACACTATTGATACATATGGCAATGCTGCTAATAATGATGATTATAATGATAATATCAATGATACCTGGGAAGGATAAGAAACGACCAGAGAAGGAAGGAACAAATAAGGAAGAGCAGAAGTGGCAGAGAAATGGAAAGTGAAACAGCAGCAGCAGCAGCCAGCCCTCCATCTCCTCTCGTGAACAGGCAAGTGGACCCAAAGGCCGAGGCCAAGTAGGAGCCGAACCCACGCACTCTCCTCGGTGAAGCAAGCTGCGAACAGCTGATTGCAAGGAAGAGAGAGGCACTGACCGCTCAGCCCGGCCCGCGCGAGGGCTTGGTCGTCGGCCCCAGGACGCCACACACACACACACACACACACACACACACACACACACACACACACACACACACACACACACACACCTCTATATATGTGTGTGTGTGTGTGCGCGTGTGTATGAATGTATATTTTATATGTATCTCTATATCCATACATATATACCTAAATGAAATGGGAATCATAATGATTAATAACAATAAACATGATCGCAATAATGAGAAAGAGAATATTGATGATGGTCGTAATGAAAACGATAAGGTGTTGAAGTTCGTAATGATATTCAATACAACTAAGAGGGAAAAACATCATGATAATGGTAATGGAAAAGCTGACAATACTCATCATAATTTTCTTCCCTAATTACCCTTATCATCCTTGTTGCCACCACCATCATCACCGTTGTTGCAACTCTTCCTAACATTCCTCCTCCTCCTCTTCGCTTCCT
This sequence comes from Penaeus vannamei, assembly GCF_003789085.1. Taxonomy (NCBI): domain Eukaryota; kingdom Metazoa; phylum Arthropoda; class Malacostraca; order Decapoda; family Penaeidae; genus Penaeus; species Penaeus vannamei. The sequence continues at coordinate 83,748 of NW_020869996.1, forward strand.
GCTCCTCGTCTCCCCCTCTCCCGCGACGCAAAGCCCCCCCCTCCTCCTCCGGCGCGCTTCCGTGGCGGGCGGATTTCGAGCCGGAGGAGCCGCGTTTCGCCGGCCGTCCCGCGCCCTCGCCCTCGCCCTCGACCTCGGCTGGAGGGCGCCTTGAGGAACGCCTTTTCTCGCCGAGGATCAGTGGCGGTTTCTTGCGCGGCGCCGCGGGAGGGGGGGGGGTAAGGGCCACTTGTCATGATTGATTTTGATTTCGTGTTTCGTGTTTTTGCCTGACCTCTCTTTTTGGTTTCAGTTCTTCCCTACTTCTCTCTCTCTCTCTCCCTTCTTCCTCCTCCCTTTCTATCTCTGTCTCCTTCCTCCCTCTCTCTCTTTCTCTTATCTCCTTCCCTTTTTCCTCACTCTCAACTGTTTCTCATTTTCAGCATATCTACCTTTTTCCTTCTCAATCATTTGTTCTTTTCTCTCTCTCTCTCTCTCTCTTCCCGTCTTCCGACTTCCCGCAAATATTCAGTTTCGCGAAAGTCTTCCTCCCTCGCGGGCTGATAAGAGGCCGAGGCGCGATCTTGCCCCGAGGACGGAGATAACGCCTCCCTTGACAGCCACAGAATGATAAGAGAGGACGGACAGAGGAGACAGAGGGAGAGAGAGAGAGAGAGAGAGAGAGAGAGAGAGAGAGAGAGAGAGAGAGAGAGAGAGAGAGAGAGAGAGAGAGAGAGAGAGAGAGAGAGAGAGAGAGAGAGAGAGAGAGAGAGAGAAGAGAGAGAGAGAGAGAGACGATACAGAGAGAGAGAGAAAGAGAGAGAGAGAGAGAGAGAGAGAGAGAGAGAGAGAGAGAGAGAGCGAGATGAGAAATAGACTGGTAGACAAATGACGGATGGGCGTATAAGTATTTCTAACGGGCATCTTGGAAGTTCACCTGAAATTATCTGAAATGGATAAGCAAAGAATATCGGCCGCGAGTGGCTTGAAGATAAAAGGAAAGATACGGATAGACAGACAGATATAAACGGCAAGAGGAGAGGGTAGAAAGGGACACAGGCAGAAAAGGATGGGTGGAAGGGCAATGCAATTTGGGTTACGCATCAAAGGCAAATTGAAATGAGAGGGGGGGGAAGGGGAGGGCGGAAAGCTTAAAGTAGAAACAGCACACCAAAGCCAAGACAGGCGGGCAGAAGGAAGGCGAGGTGAGGCCGCCTTGGCCGTTTCAGCTGAGAAGTTGCTGACAATTCTTTCTGCGGTCAGAGTGTCATTCACGGCGCTCGCAAGTCAGCCTGGAGACGCCAATCCCGCAGGAGGGTGACTGTGAAGTCGCCGAAATAGAAGGCTGGCGGCCGGACCTGCCTCAGGGAAAGGGGCTGCGTGTTTGCCGCGGAGCCTGGGCTTCAGGTCTGACCGAAATTACTGGAAAGACATTGGGCAGCAACAGAAGACAGGTTTTCTCAGTTCAGCTCTGTAGGATTTGTGGAATAACCATCGGCCGGGTCTTATACGTGGCCTAATCTGCCCCGGCTACTTGTAGCTTTCTCAACTAATCATCATTAGTGAATGTTTGCCATGGTAGCTAGATTGCCTCTGCGCTCTCCAGCCTCATCAACTAACATAACTGCTTCATCTGTCCAGCGGCAGTAGTCTGTGGCTCCTGCTTGATAAAGCGTGCATATTTACACTATGTGAAGGAAGACCGGCACCTCCTGATAAGTCTGCAGGGGGTGCCAGTGGCACATGTGGTCCTTGGGCCCTATCCGGCTGAGGGGAGGTACCCTCTTTTCTTCTGTGGAGTTACAAAATACCAGCCTGTCCAACAGCTATCATTGTGTCCTAAGAGTTTTCGACTTCCCTGAGCAACCAGCCCATTCAGAGGTCCACGGCCAAACTCTGCTAGTCTGTCAGCAAACTCATTTCCAATAAGGCTGAAAGCTCAGTTTAGAATGACAATCTATGTCTAT
>NW_020869996.1:93193-95693 GCF_003789085.1 Penaeus vannamei
ATTATAATAATAATGATAATAATATTAATGATAATGACAACGATGATAATAATGATAAAGATGAAAATGTAGTGATGAAAGTTGTGATAATAATAGCAATACTACTACTAATAATAACAATGCTAATGATAATTATAATGGAAATATAAAATACTGATGATAATAATGATAATGATAGAAATACTGATGATAATTAATAATAATGATAATAATGAAAACATTAATGATGATATAAAATAATCATAATAACACTGATAATGACGATGGTAATGATAGTGATAATAATAATAATGATAATAATGATAAGGATAATAATGATAATAATGATAAGGATAATAATGATAATAATGATAAGGACAATAATGCTAATAATAATGATAATAACAATAATAATAACAATAACAATGAATATAATAACAATAACAATTAGAAGCATTCAGAGAGCGCATACCTCCGCCAAGGCAATAGGCTCACTGATGAAATAAATATTTTCATTATTACATCAAAATGACCTTTTTCTCAAGCACACCGCCCGCATCTCCTTATCTCGCAGTGCTAATGAATCCTTGATCCGGATTAACACCAAAATTTAATTGGTTTTTAAGTCGGGCAGAGACACACCTCTGGGAAAAATCTCATTTTTGAATTATCCTTTCAACCAACTAGCCAACCAACTAGCCGAGGCCGCCAAAAGCATAACCCTCTTGGCGCAGGTGACAACAATAATGATAATAATAGCACTAATCATGATAATGCCATTGATGATAATGGTGATGATGTTGATCAAGATTATAATGATATCGATACTTGAAATGATGATACCAATAATGATATGAACATAATAATATGAACAACATAAAAATGTTGAAATAGTAATAAAGATAAATTTCTTTGTTATTGTCAATAATATCACCAGTAAGTATCTCTAACTTCAAAGAATGAGAAACAAATTTTTAATCTTTGCGTGTGTAAGTTTGTGTAAGAATAAGCTAATCCATCGCTCATTTACACCCCTTCTCTCCCCTAGCTGTGATTGTGTGTGTGTGTGCTTGTTTCTGTGTGTATTTGCTTGTGTGTTTGTTTTTGTTTGTTATTTTGTGAACATATATGTTTGTGTGTTGTTTGTTTGTGTTTGTTTGAGCATTAGTGTCTGTGTGTGTTTTTACTTTTGTGTGGGTATTTGTGTGTGTGTGTTTTAGTATGTTTTTGTTTTTGCGTGAGTGTTTGTTTAGTGTGTGCATTTGTCTTTGCGTGTGTCTTTGTGTTTATGTATGTCATACCTAAATCCCTTTCTTTCTCATGCGTGCCCGCGCGTGTGTACAGGGGGAAGGTATATTTTAATTTCAGATCATGTTTATTCTCGAACACCGTTTGGGAAAACTTTGGCCTTTTCGATGAAGGAAATTCCAACAAAACATTTTTGTCCAGATCTGACACTTTTTTTTGTAAATTTCGAAAAAGTTTATATTTCTAGAAAACTTTTTATTTGTAAGTTTGCGTTCAAAGTTGATGAATAGTTAAGGGAAAGGAAAACAGCTTTCCGTTATACGAATGCAGGTAAAGTTCTTTATGGTCAACTTTTGGAACAAGTCCCCGAAGCCGGATTAAAATTCATCGGACACGTGAAAGCCAAGATATAAAAAATAACGACAAAAACAAGACCAAGATTAATAGGTACGATACAAATATTCAAAACTTATATAACCTCAAACCAAAATTATTTCGAGGCGAGAAAATACAAACTTCCATTAAATCCTGGTCTTCTGCAGCGAGGATGAGGATTCCGTGAAGTTTTCTAGACACATGAGTTTTATGACAAACCTTACTAACAGCACTGGCAATATGAAGGCCAATATCTTTGAGAATAATAGTGATATAAAAATATAATTAATAATTAATATATATATATAATATATATATATATATATATATATAATATATATATATATATATATATATATATATATATATATATAATATATATATATATATATATATATATATATATATATATATATATATATATATATATATATATATATATATATATATATATATATATATATATATATATATATATATATATATATATATATATGTGTGTGTGTGGTGTGTGTGTGTGTGTGTATAGATATACACATATATCCATATATATTCCATGGAATTTTTTATTATTTTTGGTTAGTAATCATTGTTAATTCACCGTCTTAGATTTATTCAATCCTCTAATTTACTTATTGCAATAAGTAACTCATTTAAAAATGTTGATTAAAGTTTCACAGTACAAAACTGTGTGCCGGCTCTCCCGCTCTCCTCATACTTCTTTGTCTGAAGTTCTAGAAGCTTGTTCTCATTAACTATGTCAATTTGTTGTTTCAGTTTAATATTTGTGCCTCATAGGATGTTATTCACAATGGCTTTGCACACCTATTTCAAATATACTTATTGTAATTTTGACATTTCTGTGATATTTACCTTTTGCGATTCAACTTTGCTATTT
>NW_020869996.1:108193-110693 GCF_003789085.1 Penaeus vannamei
AAAAATGAAATACGTAAAGAATACAAATAGAGAAGTAAGGAATAACACCAAAAGGATAAAAACGCAAAGAATACAAATTCATTAGCAAGGAATAATACGAAGAGGACACGGAAGCGAAAGTACGAGGAATACGAAGCCACGCAAAGGGAAACCAAGGAATGAAAATGGGCAAAGAGAGGGAACAGCAAGGAGCCGAAGAGCCAATAAATTCGGCCTCGAGAGCCGGTCGCGGAGAGGCGGCTGGCGGCCGGTTTACAGTTTCCATTAAATGTCTTTGTTCATTGGAGTCTGATTTGTGGCGCGGGATTCCGCTGACATTTGCGGCGAGTCGGAAACGCTTTCTATTCGCTTCCGTCTTTAGTGTCGATAAGAACTGGATCGGCTTTTTTACCCGATGCGCTTACAGTGATAAAGAAAGGAGTAACAATAAAGGAGAATTTATGATCTTTCCTTTCGTTATCACGATGGTTTAAGATTGATATCATCATTGCTATCGTGGGATTTATTAATGTTATCGTCATTAGTATCTGTAGTTTAACGTTTAAGACAATGCCTTATGATGCTAAAATAGAAAAGAAACATGTACACACACACACACACACACACACACACACACACACACACACGCACACACGGGCTTTCCTTCTTCTACATTTGTTTTATTATTGCAAATTTCCTTTTATTATTGTTATTATCATCAACCATCCTTTCCCTCTTCCTTTCTCTTCCCTCCACCTACCTCTCCCCTTCCCATTCCCCCCTCCCCTTTCTCCCCTTCCCTGCCCGTCCTCCCCTTCGCCTCTCCTGCCCCGAATGAGGCACAAGGGCAGGAGAGGCCAGGGAGGTCCTGCTCAGCCAGCCGCCCGCACCTGGTTGCCATTCCCTCTCGCGTTTCCTCTCTATAGAAGAAGGAAAGAGGTAAGAGAAAGGAGAAAAGAAGAAAAGTTAGAAGAAGGAATGAGTAGAAGAAGAGGTAATAGGCTAAAGGGAAGGAGACCGCGGCGAAAAGTAGAAGGAATAAGAAAAAAGAGACGATGAGAAGGAACCCCAACAGGGCCGTCTCCCATTTTTCGCGCGAAGGGCTTTTAAACGTGGGAAAAGGCGCTCCCTTAGGTCGGTAAAACTTCTTCGAAAATGATTAAGCCCGAGTTCAGGCTTGCATTAGTTACCCGAGAAGGAAAGGGAGCAAATTAATTACTTTCATAAATGGGCCGGATTGGGTTACTGCAAGTGGGAGTAGCAAAGGCTGGTTTCCCGGCGAGGGTTTGGGCGGCGGAGGAGGGACTTGGAAATCAGAGTCTGAAACAGACGAGTAGATTTTAAAGTTCAAGAGAGAAAACCTAGAGACTGGTCGTTAGAGAGGATAGATAGATAGATAGATAGAGATACAGAGAGGCACACAGACAGACAGACAAGAGAGAGAGAGAGAGAGAGAGAGAGAGAGAGAGAGAGAGAGAGAGAGAGAGAGAGAGGAGAGAGAGAGAGAGAGAGAGAGAGAGAGAGAGAGAGCAGAAAAGAGAGAAAGAGAAAGAAAACAGAAAGGAGAAAGAGAGAGAGATGGGGGGGGCAGAAGAGAAATAACCAAGAGAGTTAATATATCAAGAGAAATAGACACCTGCAGGCACGCCCCTCCGTCGGCTCCCCAAAACGGCACGAGAGAAGAGGCGGAATCGGAGGCCTCTTGTCGAGCGGCCATCCCCCCGGTGACCCCCTCCCCTCCCTCGGCGCGCTATCGGTAGTGAAAGAGGAGGAGAAGGGGAAGAAGAGGAGGGAGGTGGGGGAGAGAGGAGGAGGTTGAGGAGGAAGACAGTGGAGGCGGAAGATGATGGAGGAGATGGAGGAAGGAGGTAGAATATAGAATGACAGAAAAAAGGTGAAAATAGAAAAGGGAGGAGAGAGAAAGAAGAGGAAAAGGAGAGATAGATGGCACGAAGAAGATACAATAAAAGATGAAACATACACTAAAACTAACCGAGAATCGAAAGGCAAATTAGCTGCATGGAGTGAGTAGATAAACGAGGAAGACGAGCACGAAGAAAACGAAATATGACGTTTACTTTAAACAAAAACTTTTCCCACTGTTTGTCTTCCTCTCCTTTCTCATTTTTCTTCTCTTCGTTCTTCTTCCTCCTCTCCCCTTCTCCTTCCTCTTCCTCATCCACCTTGTCCTCTTATATACCGCATTTTCTTCCCCTGAAGCGACACCCGGCACCTCGCGTCGCTTCTTGGCCGAGGGACCCAGCTGACGACGCACATGAAAGCGACAGGATCTTCCACGTGGAAGGACGCCCATAGGATGCGTAAGCCTATGGTTTGTCAGAGATGAAGGGCGCGCGGCCTGTTTGCCTCCCTCTGTCCTCCCCCCCCCCCTTTCCTCCTTTCTCTCATTCCCTCTCGTCTCCCTCTCTGTCTCGGACACCCTCCCGCGCTCCCCCTCTTCCGCCCTCGGGCTTGAAGAAAGGCTTCGTTTTTGAGGACTGGCAAGGGAGTTACTTTCAGG
>NW_020869996.1:123193-125693 GCF_003789085.1 Penaeus vannamei
TGGCCCGGGAAGGCGCACTCAAGGGCCTGGCGTCTGGGCGAGGCACGAAGCGCCTTCCCTGCGGCCGAGCCTTGTCTTGCGCCGCGGAAACGGGGATCCGTCATTCTTCCTCTTTCTACTTTTAAGATTTAATTGAGGGCTTTGCGGACTTATGGAATTTCAACTGCGCATAAACTGATATTCCAGAGCGCGTGCACATGGCAAAAACAGATGTGTACAGTCACATGCACCTGTGGACATGGAGCTACGTTCATGCCCTCGGAACGACTTCTCGCCTGCAATAACGTTCCCTGTTCCCTCGGGCGTGGAACATGTTGCAGATCAATCAGCGATATTCATCAATTCATAGCGGGACGCCGATCGCTGCGCCTGTTCTGTCAGCGGCGAAGGATCGTTACACAGAACAAATACATGCAAATCAACTCACGAGCACATAGCAAGGCTATATTCGTCGTCTGGCACTGAGATGCGCATTTCCACATCGGTTAACGTGTTCTGTGTTTATTTAGTTGTATGGCATTTTTATACCTCTTTCATCACGGCGAACCCAGTCGTGCGACCTTGCTCCGTAACGACAGGATCTCCAGAACTATTCTCTCTCTCTATGTGTCAACAATGTAATACGTACGCAATAGCTCCCATTCGGAAAAATATCCCTTTTTTTTTACTTTTTAATATTTTATTGATATATAAACACACCAGCGATTTACACAGTAAGCAAACAAACATGAAACGTCACACAAGTGAGCACAAAGGCCTAAGCCCCCCCCCCCCCCACCTCACTTCAAAGCTAGCAGCGCAAGCGCGCAAGCCCGGCCGGCGTGTGTCCTCGTCCCCGCAGAGGGCAAGTTTTACTACGCAGCTTGGCAAGCCTTTTGCCTCCGACTCAAGCCTCCCCGGTGGCTGGTCACTCGTAAGACCCGATGAGATTTACTCTCTCGTCTGGCTTCGATGGCTTGAATTTTTGCAAATCTCTCTCTTTCTCTCTCTCTCTCCCACTCTCTCTCTCTTTCTCTCTCTCTCTCTCTCTCTATCTCTGTCTCTCTCTGGCTCTGTCTCTGTCTCTCTCTCTCTCTCTCTCTCTCTCTCTCTCTCATCCTCTCCTGCACTCTCTATGTCAGCATCTATACTTTTCTGCGTCTATTTTGATTAAAACCATACTGGCACGATGACTGACAGACGAATGGAATTATTTCCTTTTCGACACAACAACACATATTGCAACTGACAAAATAATTCGAATGATTGAAAGAGAGAATCGAATTAGTGCATAGTTTTAGATGCATGTATGTTTTATCAGAATTATACGAATTACATGATGTATTTCTTTAAAACTGCGAATGGTTTCATCAAAAGGATGGAAAATATATAATCAATGCTTAATGTTTTATGTTCCGTTTTCGCTTCTTGCTGATCGAGAAATTGATTGCGAAGGGAACGTTAGAGGACACGAGAGGAAGGCAAATGAGACAAAGAAAAGGTAATTATTCTGCAGATTACATAATGATCACACGAACTTTTGTTCATATTGTAACAGGCCTTTCTATTAAGTAATTGAATCAAGTATGCGCGCAAGACGTTGTTAAGCTAACTAGTGCTTAGCATAAATCTAATCCAATTCTTTCTAAGTTCAAAATTCTATTAGCGATATAGTATATCAAACGCATAGCAACTGCCAATCTTCTCCTATTTTTTAGCATTTTCAAACATCATATTTTGCATGAACAAATGGTCAGTGTTTGACATGTATTTTAAAACTATTTATCTGTGAATTTCCTCCCTGTCTAGTTCGGTATTTTTGTCCCAAGTTCAAAACACAAACTGTCCCCTCTGACGTGATGGCTGATAGATGGTCGGCCCCTTTGCACTCTGGCGGCACAGTCGTTGCGAGCGGCGGGCACAGGGCCACGCTGGCACCCTGCCGGCGGTCACGGGGCTGCAGGAGGTTCCGGTGCCTTCCCTCGTGAGGTAGAAGCCGTCAACGATATGATGAAACGCAAGAAAAGGGGGAATCCTAATATTTACTCCCGTTTATCATTTCCATTATTTGCCTGTGTGATGGTATATATTTGCTTGTTTTTATATTGTTTAATAGTCGGATCATTATGATAATTCTATTACTGCCAATATCATTATTTTAGCTGTACTTGTAAAACGACAACAGCGCCAACAAGAACTACTGCTACTACTAAATTTACTACTACTACTACTACAGTTTGAACTACCATTACTACTACTAAGCTATTACAGACATGATATATAACAGCAATAATATCACCAACAGTAATACTACTGACAATAAGGATAAGAATGAAAACGAGAGTCATTGCGTTACTACTTTTACAGTTACTACTACTACTACTACTAATGAGAATAGTAATGATAATATTGATAATGAAAATATGTTAATAAGGGTAATAATAATAATTATGATTATAATGGCAGTAATAGTTATAATATTGATAATAATAAAAATATTGATAATAATTGTAATAGTAAT
>NW_020869996.1:138193-153193 GCF_003789085.1 Penaeus vannamei
AATATATAGTTACATTTGACACAGAAAAAAGTTGGCTGCTTTAATTCGTGCATAAATGATTGAAGTATAAGGTTTGATTAGAGAAAACAGGAGTCGATCTACAGACGCAGGAAAGGGCAATGACCCGGTAACAGCCTCTCCATAAAGCAAGCCAAAGGGGACCTTGGGCAGCAACGGCAGCCAGAAGCCTCGGCGCCATGTACAGCGTCGTGAGCCAGGGCTACGACAAGCGGCCGCAGCGCAAGAAGAAGCCCCTCGCGGCCGGCGTCGGCACCAACGGCGGCAGCGGAAGCAGCGGCGCCGCGGGCGTTGCCAGCAGCGGCAGCAGAGCGGCGACGGCGGGCTTGAACCCTCGCCTGGAGCCGCACGGCGACGCGGGCGCCGAAGGAGGCGAGGCTGCAGGCCACGGGGGAGAGGAAGTAGGAAGAGACGGAGGCGGAGGGAATGGGGGAAGAGACGTGGAGAGACAGCGAGAGAGACACCACCACGACAACCGCCCGTTCCTGCAGCGAGTCCTCGGTCTGCTGAGGCGCCTCTACAGCGCCGAGAAGGAAGGTCAGTGCGCTGCCGGCGCGAGGCTCCGGCCAAGAGATGCTGCGTTCGTCTTTACATATATATATATATATATATATATATATATATATATATATATATATATATATATATATATATATTATATATATATATATATATATATGTGTGTGTGTGTGTGTGTGTGGTGTGTGTGTGTGTGTGTGTGTGTGTGTGTATATTGTATATATATATATATATATATATATATATATATATATATATATATATATATATATGTGTGTGTGTGTGTGTGTGTGTGTGTGTGTGTGTGTGTGTGTGTGTGTGTGTGTGTGTGTGTGTGTGTGTGTATGTTTATGCGATATATATATATATATTTGGGCATGCTTACACATAAAATTATATCTAGATATGTGTGATCCATTATTTCTCAAATTTCACTACTAATTTCGTTTGTTTCGCTTTACCATATTAGTAATTTTGCTTAGTTCAGCATAATTCTAATTGTGTTCATAGAAATGGGTGCTGTACTTGATGTTAGTACATTATTGGTGCTTTTATGAAGTACTTTTGAAGTCACTGTTGTATATTTCAGCGCAAAGATTTATGTCTGAAAGCCAGTGTAATCATGTATGTGTGCCTTCTTGTGCTTTTCCCAGCTATATGCTATTGTTTTGTCACAATCTCAATATAAGAAAATACTGCCTTTGTTTATAGAAAAAGTAAACTAAGCCATATTTGTTTCATGTTAGGCTAATTGATAATGATATGCTACACACTAGTAGTCGGCGCTTACACATCCTCATACACCCCTGTCCGTGTCGGCCTCTCCTCCGAGGGTCGGCGGGTCGCGAGAAGTTCCCCCGCCGGAGGGTTCCGCTGTGGCTGGGCACCGGTGGGCAAGGACTGAGCTGTCAGGGCACCGGTGGGCAAGGACTGAGCTCAGTCAGGTCAGCAGCAGCTGGCTCACGCTGTCCGGCCTTTCCTGCCGGGCTCCGCTCGGAGGCACTTATCCTTCTTACGTACACATCCACACACACTCATACGGGCACACATGTACATAAACACATGCACGCAAAGGGGCAGATTGCTAGGATGGTAGATAGACCAGTAGGTGAACAGATAGCTAGCTAGATAATGAATGTGTACATGCAAGCACATATCGAAGAGCTTAGCTTTGAAAGGTTTAGTGAGGGAAAAAAAAAAAAAAAAAAAAAAAAAAAAAAAAAAAAAAAAAAGCAGAAGAGCTGGAAGCTCCGTCGTTCTTGGCCCAGATCACAGCATCTCGGAGACGGCGGTCGCGCCCCGACGCAGGTGAGAGGAAAAAAATCGTACCATACTGAATAAAGTTAAGGATTTTTTCTTTGTTGTAAAAATAAAGTCCCCAGAGGAAAGATTAAAAGTCCAGAGCGAAGGAAAGAAATGCCGAAAAAAGTCTTTGAATCTGTTTATTTAAGGTAACTCAGGGACGAGGAGTGTTTATTTTTTGTTTTGTTTTCGTTTGGCCCGAGGGAACTTAAAGGAGAAACCCTTGGATGAGGACAACTTTGCTTATGCCTATTAAAGCATGTCGGGTTTGTGGCTACGGCGGTCCTTTGTGGATCATTCGGAAAGGACCCTGACTTGCTTTGGCGTCTCCAGAGTTGTTATGCAGTTCCGATGTAGGAGGATTGGAGTATGTATACATCTGGGGAAAGAATGATAATGCCTATTGCAAAACTGAAAATGAAGACGTATATCAGAAATATTAATCCAGTATATACGAGTACACTGAGCTTTATCTGACTGCAATTGAATTAACTACCCGGTAAGAGCTAGACAAGAAAATTAATGTATTATAGAAGGACTGGTATATGAAGGAGTATAGAATTTAAGAAAATAATAATAGATACATAAAAAAAAACAGGCAGAACGTCAGTCTCGAAAACCCAACAACAGTGAGGCCGCAAAGCAATGAAGAATGATTTGCTGGGAGGGGGAGGGTCTCCCTCTGGCGAAGGTGGCGGGGCGAGGAGGCGAAGCGGCGAAAGGAAGTCAGGCAATGGAGAAGGGGCGAGGAGAGAGGAGGCGCGAGGACGGAGAGGCACCGCCAGGCCAGAGAGAGGTGAGTCGGCGGGCCTGCAGAGACAGGGTCAGAGAGGCGTAAACGCAGAACTGAGATTGACAAGCAGACAGCCAGACAGACGATCAAACTGGAAGACAGAGAGACAGAATGCGCCAGGACAGACAGTAAGGGGAACAGGCACAAGCACACAGACAGAATGCACAATCGCGGAGGGCAGCGACTGAGAATCCCGCTGAGAAGCATCCGCTCACAGCCCCTGGAGTAAGGGCGTTGCGAAGGTACGATGTGAATGGCCGTTCGCGCAAGAAAGACCAGGCGCCAGAAATGGTCTTCCCGGTTTGCAGAGTGAGAAATGACGTCGTTAGGATCAAGGGCGCCAAGGCACAGACGGCGGAGCCCCGCTCGGGTCGGCCCGACAGAGGCTGCCGGCGGAGGAGGCTCTGGAGCGCTGCGGCGGCGCCCTCGCGGCAGGGAAGACTCGTTAACCCTGCTGCGAGAATGACTGTTATAATCAACATTATTATCACTATTGTTTTTATTAAAGATAATGTTATGACTATTATTAGTGTTATCAATATCTTGGCTGTTTTTTTCTTTATTATTATGATTAAAATAAAGATATTTAAGATGATGTGATGATAATGATGATGATAAGAATAATGATAATGATAATAATAGCCATAATGATATTAATAGCGATAATGAAGATGATGATATAATAACAATATAATGATAACAATAATGATGATAACAATAATGATAATGAATATAACAATGATAATAATGATAACAGGAATAAGAATATTGATTATTATGGTAATAGTGACAATGACAATAGTAATAATGATGATAATAATAAAGGTAATAATAATAATGATAATAATGATAATAATAATAATAATAATAATAATGATAGTAATAGTAACAATAATGATAATGATAATAATGATAACAGTAACAATGATAATGATAATAATAACAATTATAATAACAATAATGATAATATAATCATAAGGCTGATCGTAATATTAATGATGATAATAATGATAAGAATGATAATAGCAATAAGAATGTTAATGATAATGGTAATAGTGATAATCATAATAGTAATAATAAGGATGGTAATGATGATAGTAATCATAATAATACTGATCGTAATATTAATGTTGATAATAATGATAATGACGATACTGCTTTGCTACTAATAACAATAGAAATGATGATGATGATGATGTTAATGATAATGATAATGGTAATGATAATGATAATGATAATGATAATGATGACGATGCTAGTGAGGATGATAAGAGTGGTAATAATGATGATATTAATAATGATGATAATAATAATGATAATAATAATAATAATAGTAATAGTAATGGTAATAATGATAAAAATAATAATAATAGTAATAGTAATGGTAATAATGATAATAATAAGGATGATAATACAGACAATGATAATGATATCAATAATGATTATGGTATTGATAACAATAATGATAATGATATTTGGGATAATGATAATGTTAATAATATCACCAACCACAACAACAATAATGGTGATATGATAGCAATGCTGCAGCTGCTAATGATGACAATAATGATGATAACAGCAATAACAATAATGATTACTTTGCGAGAAGGAGCGTGATATTCGGTCCATTTTGAGCCGATTTTCCGCTCCCACCTCCTGGAGGCGGTGACGGGGCCCCAGGCGCGTACCGGGGGCGTCCTACTCACTTTGCAACTTGAGCTCCAACTCGCGACTGTCTGACGTCCAACTTGGAGGGATCCCCCCGAGCGCCGCGAACGCTGGGGTCAACGGCTGGTGTTCGGAGGTCTTTGCAAGATTAATTAATGCAGTAAACAGGACTTCACTGCCGCGAGATTAAGCTGTGCATGATAGAACGAAAGCATATTTGCTGAGAAGGAAAGAAAAAGGCGTTCACAACAGACTCACATTTAAACTTATCTAAATGCGCCCTTGGGCAATATTTGCATGACTGAGCACAGGCACGCGCCTCCAACACTTGCAGAAAGATCACTTGAATTGTTTCGCGATTCAAAGGATCACATAAAAAAAAATTGGTATACATCAATCCTAATGGCGTTTAACTAAAAATAATCATATATGTATATATTATATATATATATATATAATATATATATTATATATATTATATATATATATATATATATAGGAGAGAGAGAGAGAGAGAGAGAGAGAGAGAGAGAGAGAGAGAGAGAGAGAGAGAGAGAGAGAGAGAGAGAGAGTTTGACATACGTGGCATATACTGCTAGAACTCAATCTAATCCATCAGAAATGCACATTAAACGTAATTACTAGACAGCAGTTGAGTTCATCAGCAAAATCGAATGACAAATCAGCCGATAAAACCTCGAACAGGATTTCAGCGTCGGGACTGAAGCCGGCGCGGGGCCAGCTCTTCCTCCGACGCCGCGGCGAGGTGCCGGCGCCGCTCGCGGAGGATTCGCAGCGCGGAATGCCGTCCTGTCCTCAGCAGGCGAACATAGGCGAAAGGGAAAGACTAAGAAGGATGCTATTTATCCAATATATATATATATATATATATATATATATATATATATATATATATATATATAATATATATATATATATATATATATAAATATGAAACGTTTCGGAAAACACAAGGTTGAAGCGGACGAACAAGCTTAGATTTTTTTTTTTTTTTTTTTTTTTGCGATGGCTTGATTAACCGAGATTCCCAAAACAATGCAAATCAGGCGCAGGGAAGGCGGGGCGGAGGCTGCGGACTCAGAGATAAACAAACAAATCTGAAAAAAGGAATTGATGGTATTGGATCACAGAAGCTAGATTCTCAATAAAAAAAAGTATGAATTGATGGAAATATGTGTATGGATATATATATATATATATATATATATATATATATATATATATATTATATATATTATATATATATATATATATATATATATATAAATGGAAATCTAAGTTGATAGATAGCTACAGACAGACAGGCAGACAGACAGATAGATAGATGTCCGCGCTGCCAGGCTGTCAAGGGAGGAGCTCAGGCGGGCGCCGAAGGAGGGAGGACCTGCGCTCGCTCACCAGCGACTGATTCTGACAGACGAGCGTCGGCTGTCAGATTCCCCGTGCGGGGGGGGGGGGCAGCGACTGTCGGCCAAAGAGCGGAAGGAAAAGGAGGTTACTGGGACAGGTCGAGCAGGGTTTAGTAAAGTTGTGCAATAGAGCAAGAGCGAAAGATGAGGATAGATAGAGAGAGAGAGAGCAGATAAAGCCCAAAAAGCGTACATAGAAGCAAATACCGTGCAGTGCTCGGGGTGCACACACTCGGAGAAAAAGCGAGGCCCGAGCAGGCGAGCGAGACAAAAACAGTCACATAAAGACGCATCAGCCTCCGGCGGGCGCTGGAAGCTGCTTACAGGGTGTTCGGTGCCACATTAGTGTCCCCCGCCCCCCCTCCCCCCCCCTCCGCCCGGCGTCCACACTTTCCCAAATCAGTCCTTGGGCTTGTCGCCTCTCGCTGCCTCGGGGCCGGTGGCAGTGGCCTTTACATATATATATATATATATATATATATATATATATATATATATATATATATATATATTATATATTATATATATATATATATATTAATATATATATATATATATATATATATATATATATATATATATAATATATATATATTATATATATATATATATATATGTATATATATATATATATATAATATATATATATATATATATATATATATATATATATATTATATATATATATGTATTATATATATATATGTATATATATATATTATAGTATATATATATATATATATATATATATATATATATAATATATATATATATATATATATATATATATTTCTAGTTCTTTTTCTCTCCTCGTCTTGTGCTCTTCCCCTTCTTCTTTCGCCCCTTCCTCTTTCTCCCATCTTTATAACGTCTCTCTCCATCTCCTGCCTGGCTTATGTATCCGATGACCCAGACAGCTTCCACGCGAGGCAAATCGTGCAGGGCGAGCCGCCATTTGCAATTCAATTGAGCCGGAAGGGTCGGAGGGAGGCCTAGGCACAGGTCAGGTCAGGCCCCCAAATGACCTGGCGCCGGAACAGGAAATTTCTCCCGGTCCGGCAAGGCGTCGGGAGGTCGGCTTGGCTCCCTGGAGGCCTTCGAGGCGGGCCGTACGGAGCGGAAACCCCAAGGCCGCGCCCGCGTCTCCCTTATTCTCTATTTAGTGGATTACTTCAAGGTTTACGAGCGTGGGCGAGCGCGCGCGAGACACCTGCCGTCGTAGATAACTGCTCGCTTTACGAATACTTGTATCGTCTTATCTCGGGGCTTTACTGTAGATAGGCCTGACGTATGCATCTTTTGGCTCGCATATAAACGTGCAGAGGTGTTTCCCTTTTATTTCACATTATTTTATTTTATCTTATAATGTGTTTTGCTGGTCGTCTCACGGCTTGCCACGGTCTTATTCTTTAATGTTTTATTTTTCAAACTCATTTCAGTTCAGCCTTCTTTTTATTCGGTTGTTCTCTTGTTCTTTTATATAACGGAGCAAGGGCAAGGGAAAGCCCTGCAGATATCAACCGCATTCTTGCTCAGTTCTTTCTCTTTTCTCGTCTAGTTCTTATTCTTATTCTTCCCCGATTAGGATCCTTAAGGGAGGCCTGTGAGAGCCTTCGAGGCAGCGGGAAGACTTATTTGTTGCATTGCTCTTTCTTACTCCTCAAGTGACTAACAGCTGGTGACGAGGCAGTAGAAGGGCTGTTCCAGGCCCTCCTTGCATCAGGAAATGGTCGTTGTCAACTCTCGTTCACTTCTTCTATCAGCGTTATTTGCTTCTGTTGTCTATTTATGTTTTCATAACTTTTTTACCTATACATATACATACATACATACATAAATATATATGTATATACACACACACACACACACACACATACACACACACACACACACACACACAACACACACACACACACACACACACACACACACACACACACACACACACACACACACATATATATATATATATATATATATATATATATATATATATATATATATAATATATATTATATACATATATACATACATACATACATACATATATATATATATATATATATAATATATATATATATATATATATAATATATATATATATATATATGTGTGTGTGTGTGTGTGTGTGTGTGTGTGTGAGTGTGTACGTGTGTGTGCGTGCGTGTGCGTGTGTGTATGTGTGTGTGTGTGTGTGTGTGTGTGTGTGTGTGTGTGTGTGTGTGTGTGTGTGTGTGTGTGTGTGTGTGTGTGTGTGTGTGTACATATATTCAAAGAAAAAATCTCTTGTAAAGAGAAATAAAGAAGAAAAACGTGCTATGATAGAGAGACGCACGGATATTAGTAGATTGACAGCTGTTGAAAAACTAGGCAGACGAATATAGACGCCCAGGAGGACAGAAAACAAATGGGAGCTGAAATCATCGG
Organism: Penaeus vannamei; assembly: GCF_003789085.1. Taxonomy (NCBI): domain Eukaryota; kingdom Metazoa; phylum Arthropoda; class Malacostraca; order Decapoda; family Penaeidae; genus Penaeus; species Penaeus vannamei. The sequence goes on from NW_020869996.1 coordinate 146,351, forward strand.
GGATTCCCCGGGACTGCACAAAGGCTAAACTTCCCGACGGCAAAAGGGTCCCCATTACCTTCCTGGAGCAGCACAGACAACACCTTCCTCCGGCTTTATTGGCAAAGATGGCTGCACGATTAGACCCCAAGGTGGGAAATGCGGAAAAAATCTATTTAGAAGATTCTCATAAAGTTTGCTTAGTCTCGCAGCAGGATTGCAACGGTACTCCCCCGTCAGGGATAATGGCTGGGTCCGGGCGGGAATGCGGAAGCTAAAGGCAGCAACAATGATCGTCTGAACACAAACGCTCCTGAACATGGGCGTCAAAATACTCATGATGCAAACAAACGCACATTGTCACACACACACACGCACATACAGACGTAAATTGACACACGCACACCTAAGCGCCTGATCATGAGACAACGGAACTTTCTCTGCGTCGGACGAGGAGAGCTGAAGAATATCCGGCCTCGTTCCTCGCGGCGAGAGGAACACATTTCGGAGCCAATGATCCATATTTGCAGCTGACACGATCTCACGAAATGCTTGCCTGAGCACACTCGTGGCGAAAACCAGAAATATCTTTTTCAAATTTTCTTTGTCTAATTTGCTCATTTGTTTAACGGTTTGCCATATTTTTTCATATAAACTTGCATAATCTGTGGTTAGGTAACATAACACCTAATTTGCTTGCAAAATCAAATCTTGAATGGTCAGCAGCAACTAAAGATGAATATGCATTCCCAATTACCATAGAATAATCAGACTTTCAGTTGCCAGGCGATTAGAATAAACACAGGCTACAAGAAATAACAATCGAAAACGTTTTACTGCCTCTATCACATTCCCCGTCGGCCAAGCGGGTGTTGAGGCCGTCGTGGAGAGACGTCAGTGGATGATCCCCGTGAAGCATCATCGCTCGAGGACCAGCGTCATCCTTCAGCGGCGGAATGTGTAAACGTGTCTTCTGAAGGTCGCTGCGTTGGCGCGGCCGCTGCGCTTCTGCCTCGCCCGCTCGCTAAATGGCTCGTAAACGCACTGACGCCTCTCGCTACGCAGACACACGCTTCTTCTGCTTCTTTTTTCTTCTTCTCTCTACCTCTTTGATATTTTTGTGCCAATCTCTCGCTTATCATTCTCTGTCATGTTTATAGCAACATTATACAAATATACTTACCTACCTCCATCTTTCTATCTAAATGTATATGTCTATCTCTTGTGGAATTCATGTCGAACACATTACAGGAACAACGAAGGGAAGAGGGGCATACTTGTGTGTTTTCTTGTTCTTCCCTTCGTCGCTCCTGTTCCCGTCTATCTCCCTCCGCATAGAAATGAAGCGCGCCCTTGCCTCTCGACGGCACACACGGGACCCGCCATAAATCCTCCTCCGCGGCTGATCCCACGACAGCTCGGCGCGCGCGTGGCGAAGCGGGTTTTGATAACTACAAAAATACTCACGTAAGAAACCACAAAGGGACTCGGAATATTAAACAGAAAAGGAATGTTCCTTGCATAAATCTACCCTAGAACGTCATGTTCGTTTGATATTCAACGATTTTTATGAAAATAAGTTTTGAATACATTAGCATTGGCAGAAGGCATCTGGATGTCATGATTAGCCAAAAAGGGAAATGAAAGAGTTGATGAAGGAAGACATAATAGAAGTAAAATAAATAAATGCGTAAAAAATGCTTGAAGCAATACGCACAACTGGTGGAGGACTAAGAAAGGGAGACAGGTTGGATCATCAAGCCCCGCGATCTCCATTATGCAAATGAGCCCCGCAGGAGAACTCCTTCCGGAGATCCTGCAACGACTTTTCGAGCGAAGGAACTCTTACGGGCCGTCCTCCTCGTCCGAGAGGAAGGCGGGGCTTTGAGCAGGATGGCTCGGAAAGGGGGCGGGGGGGGGGGGGCCTGAGGGACTAGGATGCGTGTGCGTGGGGCAAGTGAGGGGGGGGGGGGGGGCAGAATGCCTTGCTTGTGCGCATGAGGTTTAAATGAATACATATATATGCATATACATGCATGCACACGCACACACACACACACACACACACACACACACACACACACACACACACACACACCACACACACACACATATATATATATATATATATATATATATATATAATATATATATATATATATATATATATATATATATATATGTATGTATGTATGTATGTATGTATAAATAATTAGACACATATATATATTGAGAAAGAGAGAGAGAGAGAGAGAGAGAGAGAGAAGCAGACAGAGAGACAGACATACAGAGAAAGAGAGAGAAAGGGATGGAAGCAGATGCAGAGAGAGAGAGAGAGAGAGAGAGAGAGAGAGAGAGAGAGAGAGAGAGAGAGAGAGAGAGAGAGAGAGAGAGAGAGAGAGAGAGAGAGAGAGAGAGGGAGGGAGGGAGGGAGGGAGGGAGGGAGGGAGAAAGGGGGGGGGGGCAATAAACATGGATAGTTAGACGGCTATATCTATAGACAGGTGCATATACTGACAAATGCGGAAGTAGAGGTAGTGGCACTGGGATGCTTCGTAGATAAATAGCTGGATAAACAGGGGAAGGGAGAGCGGGAAGGGTCACAGTAAGGGATGATTTGAATATCCGAATTTCCTTTTTATTATCATGTGAGTTTATTGACTGGAAATTTATATTTGATAGAATATTCATTGCATGATTATCATAAATATACTTTACTTGCTTCACGCTTCTTATATTACGGCTGATGATGATATGTAGCGCGGAGAAATAGATGGGCTGAGATCTTGAGAGATACAAGGCTTCGCGTTTTAAATTTATAATGTATTTTCCTCTTTTCCAACGGAAGCAATTTGCCTCCTGTTGTTATCATCAAACTGATAAAAGGCTCGCGACTTGTGGGAGTGTGGTTGCATGTTTATCCTTTCTTTGGATATTAAGTCGTAGGAAATTCAAGGGAGCACATCCATATGGCGATGGGACATTAGACGAACAAGTGGCGGAGAAGAAGAGGAAGCGTGGCCGGAAAAGGAGACAGGAAGAAGGGGCTGGCGTGGAAGAAGAGATCGGGAACCAAACCAGAAAATTAGAAGGAAGTGTGACCCCGAGGCAGAGCTGCGGCGGCGGCGGCTCAGGCGGGCCTCAAGGAGCAGCACGAGAGAGGCGGGGCAGCCCTCAAGTAGCAGCAACAGCGTGTATGGCACACCCGCGTTCCAAAGGGCTCATCAGGGCCCCTGAAGTTGAGAGATGGCCGCAATCAAGCGAGCGCCGGCGCGCGATCCGGGAGATTAGGCCTCGGGTGAAGGGTGGAGAGAGGGGGGAAGGGGGTAGGGATGGGGGGGGGCACTAAATTCGTGGGTGTGGATTATGGCGAAGGTTGCTGAAGTGCTGGTAGAGTGTGTGTGAAACCTTCTGTACATGTGTAAACATGTATCTTATTTATGTTTATGATTATATTTCATTTATATTGTTGTGCATTTGCATGTTCATGTGTGCGTATTTTGGTATTTGTCCTTGTCAGTGCTTAAGCGTGTGTGATTTAATTGCTGTTTGTGTAAAAGCATGAATTTATGCTTTTATGACTGTGTGTGTGCGTCTGTATGCACTTTTGTGTGCATTATTTATAAGTATGGTTGTTTTTGAGTGCGTCTTGGTAAAGTATGTTTTCTCGTTTATTTGTGCGAGGCTGTGTTTGCATGCCTGTATGCTGTGCGTATTTAGATGTTAATGTGTATCTGTGTTTTTGTGTGTGTAAATGATAATGATGAAATGTAAAATATTAATTGAAATCTTACTCCGTCGTGGCAGAGGGACAGGGGACGCAACCCTACCAAAATATAAGACTCACGGAGAGAAAACCCGCCACAACACAAATGGCATTACCTGCGTCTGTCTTAATCCTAAACTTGTGGTGAGAGATGCTGCCTCTCCCCCCTCTACACCCTCTGGACCCCCCCCCCCTTCCCCAACTGTGAGGAAACGTGATAAGATTTCTCGAGTCGACGCTTTCCTGCCGGGGAGGGGGGGGGAGATAAGAGGTGAAGGAGAGCGAAGGAAGGGGGAGGGGGGGGGTGGATAGAGAGAGAGGGGAAGGGAGAAGGGAAAAGGAGAAAGGAAGAAGAGCGGAAGAAGGGGGAGTGGAAATCGGAAAAGAAGGAGAGTAGGGACAGAGGGGAGGGAAAAGGGGAGAGGAAGGAGAGCGGAGGAAGGGGGGGAAGGAAAAGGAGAGTGGGGGAAGAGGGGAGAGGGAGAGGGAGAGGGAAAAGGGGGAGGGGAGGAGAGCGGAGGAAGGGGGAAAGGAAAAGGGCAGGGGAAAGTGGGAAAGTGGGAAAGGGGAGGAGAAGGAAAAGGGGAAGGGAAGGAAAGCGGAGGAAGGGGAGGGAGAGGGAAAGGGGGATTGGTAAGGAAGGGGAAAAGGAGGAGAGGGAGGAGTTGGGGGGGGGGGGGGGGTGAAATGGAAAACGGTGTGTTGGCCAGCTCTCTTTCGGCCATATCTAAACAGTATTTCAGTTTGATGAATTATGTCTGGACACAAGTTTACATTTGCGCATACAGGTTGCCCGGGCAAACATTTGTTTTTTCAGATCATGAACAATTACACAAAAATTAAAGTCGCAACTACAAACGGTATATATAAAAAGTATATTCCTTGAACTAAAACCTTATACACACAATATGTGTTCCTTGTATTTCATCCTATCTACAAGCCCAACACAATTTCAGCACTTCAACAATTTCGTTTGGTCCTAAGTTTTGCGTAAAAAGAGGCAGGTTTTGCTCCACACACAGTCACATCATGTCATCTTGACAAGGTCATCCCTGGGTCTATGTTTCAACTTTAATAAGGCAGGTTTTGCTCCGCCTTCTCTCTGATACACCCACTATCCTGACGTCAATCTGCCTGCATTATTCCTCATGCCGTGCCACCCCTGTGGTTCTAGTTTTTGTTCTCTAAGGTCAAAGAGGACTGAGTGCATAAGGAACTAACATGCACTTGGACTTTGCTCTCTGCCGCCCCTTCCTTGAGGTCACCCTGAGCCATTCCTCGTGTCATCTCACCTCTGTGATCCAGGTTTTATCTCCTTAAGGTCACTGGGGACTAAATGCACAAGGAAATTACAGACAGCTTCATATATATGTATATATACATATATATGCATACAAACACACATACACACACATATATATACATGTGTTAATGGAAATGTTTATGAAGCAACAAGCAACCCTCAACAGTGTCTTTGAGAATGAGGAAGGTATGCCGTGGCGTTCACCAGCACGGAAGTCCGGTAGGTCTGACAACATCAATTCTTTGTCCGACGCGTCTAGTCTCTCTCCCCCCCTCCCTACCAGATTCCTCCTGACAACGTAGCCTCCCCAGACACATCTTGCTACCAACCTTTTCCTTTCTGCTCTCCTACCCCCCCCCCCCTTAACTCCCACACCGAACCAAACTCACACACACCCATCAACACCTCCCACCTCCCCACACCGAACCCCATATGATCCCCAGCCCAAAATATTAAGAACCCTAGCCCTGAACCCCCGTGAACCCCAGCCCCACTTCACCCCCCCCCCCCCCGGGTAATGCAACTACTAACCCAGTGCTACGAACCTGACGTCATCACCGGCCGGTGTTGTGCGTCACTGCAAGCGCGCGACCCTGCCGACGCAAGCGAAATCCCCCCTCAAGACCCCCACATTCATCAGCAACAGAGAAGATGAGCAACAAAGAAACACAGGTGACGCCCACGCGCAACAGCACTAGAAATAGCAAGAGGAGAAACAGCGGAACAACAGAAGGGAAAACGACAAGCAAGAAGACACCGTTCCCCCTCCACCAGCCGCACCGAACCGCCAGTGGTGATGCAAAGTACCACCACGTGCCCGGGGTTCCCCAGCCCGACAGTAGTAACACGGCTCCTGTTGTGATAAATAATAACTACAGTCACAACCATGTAAGACACGAAACGTCTAATCCAAGCAATGTGGATGCGGATGGGTTTACTCTCGTGGAAAAAAGAAAAAAAGAAAAAAAGACAAAATAGAACAAAGATCTACCGCTAAACCTTTACAGGGGGCAGCTAAACCAGAGGTTTGTACCTTTACAAAACAAACTGCCACACAGACACTGAGGAAGCAGATATCGAGAATCACCTACTCGTTAACTTCCCTGAGGTGGACGATGTAAATGCATTCAAACAAAAATGAGTCATTCATATTGCATCAGCTTCACTGTTTCTCTTAAAGGCAAAGCACTTGTAGCTGATGAATTTCTGGTCAGATTCCTTCCCCAGCCCCGTGAGAGTCTTTTTAAATAGAAACAAGTACAAAACCTCGTAACCCGAGCGGGATGTTTGACCAAAATGACTCGTCAACAATTGCGCTAACGCAAGACCCCGCAAAACACTTCCCAGCATTTACCTTGCAAATGCATGCTGCTTACAAACAAAGTGGACGAACTTGACGTCATAATGAAACAAAATACTATCGATATTGCAGTAATCACAGAAACTTAGTTCAAAGACGATACATTAAACATCGGAACCATACAGGGGTACCACTTATTTAACAAAATTCGTCAGGGCAGAAAAGGTGGTGGCGTTGGTATCTACATCAAAGATACAATCCCCTGCAACACCATAAAATCCATCTGTCCACCAAGTGACGACCTTGAAACATTATGGCTCGCTGTTAGACCTACATGGCTGCCTCTCGAAATCAGTGTGCTGGTAATCTGCGGGATATATTTCCCCCCAAGGGCACCTACCGAAGAAAGCCTCAGAGAACACATAATAGAAAATGTGTTCATCCTCCAAGCAAAGTACGGTAATCCCTTTTATGTAATTCTTGGCGACCTGAACA
>NW_020869996.1:163193-165693 GCF_003789085.1 Penaeus vannamei
TTCTTGTGGTGAAAGGAGGGAAGAAGCAGCAGCAAAAAACGGCACATTCTGAGAGCCTATAGAACGTATCCCTCAAGAGGCAATGAGCGGCCGGTCCGAACGTGCGTTGCGGTTGCGTGAGATAACAGCGTTCATAAGACGGAAGGAAAATGGGAAAAAGATTACGCAACGCAATAGCATTTCGCAGGACCTGCAATGCCTGGCGACTGGATCAACGTCTGATTGGACAAGAGCGAAACGAGGTGCTTGTTATTTTCTTAATATTTTCTCAATCAGATGTTGATGTCTTTGAGCAAATAAAAGACAGAGATACACAGTGTGTGTGGGAAAGACTGAAAGATATAGAGATGTACAGACAAATAGAGAGACAGATGAACAGACAAAAACAAAAAATAGATAGATGGAGAGAGTGAGTGTGTGTGTGTGTGTGTGTATGTGTGCGTGCGTGCGGGCGTACGTGCGTGTATGTGTGTGTGTGTGTGTGTGTGTGTGTGTGTGTGTGTGTGTGTGTGCGTGCGTACGTGCATGTGCGTGTGTGTGTGTGTGTGTGAAAGAGAGAGAGAGAGAGAAACCAAAGATAAACAATCGGAGTGACACAGGTATGGCTAGACAGCAAAGAGAGGCGGACAGACAAACACACAGCCAAGCAGTAGGACAGACCAAGACGAGGAACAACAACCGGATAATTAAAGAGGCAACAGTCTCGCGCAAAATGGAGCCCCCCCCCCCCCGCACTATTTTTCTCTGGCAAGACGAGTCCGAAAGCAAAGGCTCACTCGCAGCGGAAGGAACGGCGTAAATTACCTCTCCTCCTCGACTCGGGAACCGGGCCTCGGCAGGGATGAATCAGACGGAATTTATCACCGGAGAAGGATGAGCCACGGTGGTGGTGGGGGGGGGGGGCGTGCTTTGTCAGGCGTGACCTCTCCGTCTATCTGTCTCTGTCTCTCTGTCTCTGTCTATGAGTATATCTATCCTTTTATTTATCATCCAATTTTTCACTTTCAAACACATTTCCCCCCGTCCCCCTTTCTCTCCATTTCTATCTCTCTCTCTCTCTTTAGCCTTCCTCCCCTTCCCTTTAAGAGGCAAATCAGTAAAATGGGCAATTGCTCCTCTTAATGTACTGCAATAATACGCTAAAGGAGGTCATAATCCTTCGCCTGCTCGCCCCTCTCTCTCGTCGCCACCGCCTCCAAGATGTGGTGGAAGCGAAGCAGAGCGAAATGAAGAAAGAAAGAGGGAAAGAGAAATAGAAAGAGACCGAGAAAAGAAGAGACGCCTCTTGCGTTTAGGGGATTCCAACTGCGAACCAAAGCGAAGGGAGGAAGCGCACGGCGGTTCCGAGGCCGAAGAAGAGCCCGCCGCCTCTGCATTCGGCGAGCGTCGGTCAGCTCAACGGACTCCGAAGGAATTAGAGTTGGTGGGCGGAGGGGGCGCGAAGGAAGGGAAGGAGGGGCAGGAAGGAAGGGAATACGGGGAAACAAGATATAGAAGAGGAGGGGGAGGAGGAGGGGGTTTAAAGGCACGGAAGAAGGAAGGGAGGGGGGGGAGGAAGGAAAGGAGAGGAAACATGGCGTAAATTAAGAGAAGCAAGACACGGAGGAGGGCAGGGGGAGGGCGCGGGAGAAGGAAAGGAAAGACAACCTGCAGGAGGGAGAAGAATGTGGAGGAGGGTGGAGGGGGGGGGGGAGAAGAGGGAAGCGAGGGCGTGGCTGGATGTGCACTAACTCACGGGCCGGGACTTACTGCAGCGACCTCCACCCGGACGCTCCGGCCAGCCGCTGTTTTGCCTGGATTTGTTCACGTGGTTTGGGGTGATCATTCAATATATATATATATATATATATATATATATATATATATATATATATAATATATATATATATTATATATATATATATATATATATATATATATATATATATATATATATATATATATATATATATATATATATCACACACACACACACACACACACACACACACACACACACACACACACACACACACACACACACACACACACACACACACAACACACACACACACACACACACACACACATATATATATATATATATATATATATATATATATATATATATATATATATATAATATATACACACACACACACACACACACACACACACACACACACCACACACACACACACACACATACACACACACACACACACACACACACACACAACACACACACACACACACACACACACACACACACACACACACACACACACACACACACACACAGTATATATATATACCACACATACACACACACACACACACACACACACACACACACACACACACACACACACACATACACACACACACACACATACACACACACACACATATATGTATATATATATTGTAACCCAGCTATATCTATATCTAATTACTATATGATACATATATATATTTATAATCTTACATGTTTGTCACATACGTATCTTCACACATACAT
>NW_020869996.1:183193-184815 GCF_003789085.1 Penaeus vannamei
CAATATAAGCCCTCACATTCTTAAGCGCTGTGCCTCTCAGCTGGCAACGACCCTTACCACCATTTTCCAGCAATGCATCACCACTGGAGTGTGGTCCACCCTCTGGAAGGGCGCCGGAGTGGTGGTAAAATATCGTGCTTTCATACCTCACGCCATCTCCTCAATAACAAACAGTTTGGCTTCCGAACGAACAGGTCAGCAGCAGACCTGCTACTTCAATTATCCACCACCAGGCAAAAGTCCCTAGACCAAGGAAGGGACACCTTCACCATTGTTCTCGACATAGCGGGAGCGTTTGACAGGGTGTGGCATCGCGGCCTCATCACCAAGCTAAACGGCTTGGGTATCCGCGGTCATCTGCTCCACCTGCTCCAAGACTACCTTCAGGACAGATTCCTAAGAGTGGTCATGAACGGGCAAACATCTGACGAACATTCCATCCATGCCAGTGTACCACAGGGTAGTGTTCTCGGCCCTCTCCTCTGGAATGTCTTTTTTAATGACTTGCTGTAGCTCATTCCATACGCCGATGACTGCACCCTGATATTCCCTTGCGACAGTAGTGACCACCGCGCGACTGTCGCACACATCAACCAGGTCCTACAAACCATCGTCGTGTGGGGGCGCCGATGGTAAGTGGATCTCGCTCCCGAGAAGACGCAGGTAATGCTGGTCTCCCGAAGACACAGTCCCCTCGACACTCTCATCCCTACTATTTTGCTTGATGGGAGGGCGCTGCCCCGCAGGCTTCCATCTCCATACTGGGCGTGGAAGTGAACAGCGCCCTGTCCTTCAATGGCCACGTTAAGGCCATAGCCAGGAAAGCCGCCTGGAAACTTAATTGTGTCCGGCGGATAGCACATCTCGATTCCCAGGGAATCTCTGCCTTATATGCAGCTCAAGTCCGCTTCCTCATGGAGTATGCCCCTTTCACCTGGTCATCCTGCCCCCCTTCATATTTAGGCCTTCTTGACAAGATTCAGTAACGGGCACAACGCTTGACATGTCTGAAAGCCTCGCCAGACCAGTCGTCTCCCCTCATGCAGCCCCTAAAGCAACGTCGTGATGTGGCAGGTCTGTGTGTCATCTATAAGACGCACGAGCAGAGCGCCCCACACCTGACTGCACTACGCCAGCCTTGGGCTCAGCCACACGGCCACGTCACCCGCGCTGCCGCCAGCGGGGATGACCAACTCGTCTTCCCTTTCGCCCTTCCTCCGGCTTCTCTCCCCCGATACACACACGAATGTGGAACCACCTAGTTCAGCAGACTCAGCTTCATCGCACCCACCTCCATTAATACCTTTAAGTCTGCTGTAAATGCTTGGATTAAACAACCATAAAATGTAAATAGATTTGTAAAATGCATACACGTGTACGTAATTGGGCATTTGGGCTATATCTTAGTTTCAATTAGTGAATTTTCATATCAGAGATTTTCAGTAGTCCTACTGAAGCTCCTGACAGAAATGTATATAAAAGAAATAATAAAAGAGAGAGAGAGAGAGAGAGAGAGAGGAGAGAGAGAGAGAGAGGAGAGAGAGAGAGAGAGAGAGAGGAAGAGAAAAAAGAGATGCGAGAGAGAGAGGGAGAAGCGGAGAGAAAGGAGAGGAGCCAGAAGG
>NW_020869997.1:0-2500 GCF_003789085.1 Penaeus vannamei
ATATATATATATATATATATAATATATATATAATATATATAATATATATATATTATATATATATATATATATATATATATAATATAATATTATAGTATATATATATATATATAATATATATAATATATATATTATATATTATATATATATATTAGTATATAATATATAAATGTATATATATATTATATATTTATATATATATATATATATATATATATATATATATATGTATGTGTATATATATATTATAATACTATATATATATATATATATATATATATATATATATATATATATATATATATATATATATATTATAGTGTGTGTGTGTGTGTGTGGTGTGTGTCTGTGTGTGTGTATGTGTGCATACATACGTGTATGTGCTTTTAAAAGGAAAAATAGAAAAAATACTACAATTATGATTCTGCTAATGTTAAACTGAAATCATAGAAATGATGGTGGCACTCTGCCACACAAGGTGCCAAGTGTGGCATGACACTTGGAACCTCTCTATTTCATTTGCTTTGCCTCGCATTTGCTTTCCGTCCATATTTACATTGCCAAGAAAAACGGGAATATATGAACGAAAAGTAGTCATAAAAAGCCAATATCTGAGATAGTTCCCTCTATAAACATGGCTTCTCTGTCAGTTCTCTGTCAGAGCAATGCGGAAAGTAATTAGAATAATGATCCCTTGATTAGATATAGTTGTAGCAAAGCCAGCATCATTTCAATAATTTTATAAGCCATGTAACTAGAGACGAATCGATTTCGCATCTGGCTAAAAACGCACAGCCTGTCAAGAGGAATTTCGGTAAATGAAAAGTACAAAAATAAATGAAATACACAAAAATAAACGAAAGGCACTAAAATGCAGCACAGGCTTCTTTAAGACCGAAGTGGAGGTTAAACACGATTAAGACTTGGGTCTCGCTGTTAAACGAACATAAGAGAAATGCGACCAATGCCGGAGAGTAGATACAGCTCTAAGAAACCATTAGGAAACACTTCAAGGGAAAATGAATAACTGAAAATGAATGACAGGTGAAACAAAGTCATAACAGAATGAAGGGCGAAGACCCAGGACAGAATGATGACTGACAAAGCCTTAATTCTACCTAAAGCAAAATCATTGCCGGCATGATTATGTGATACAGAGTACAACTGGAATACACACAACCTTGACTGCAGCACAAACAAGAGACTAGAAGACAATACAAAACTATAACGTAAGCATGACTGGGACAAAACAAGACTGCCGCCCCCTCCCCCCCTCCCCCCAAAAAAAATAGAAAGATGAGGACAGAGATAAGAATGTGCCATACTTAAAACTGGTACACAAACAACCCTGAAACACAATACAAACACAAACCAGACACAATTAAGAGTACAACTAACTTACTGGAACAAACGAAACACTCCTGGAACACGACTATAAACGATCCAATGCCATGATATCAGTAAATGTAGAGAAATGAGTGTTAAACATACATGCTTAACACATATAAAGAATTCATACCAGGTATCTATAGGACAACATGCACAAACTTCATTTTCACTAATACGAATCACAATGCACGTGTGTTCGATCTCAATATATCCCCCCGAGCTTATGACACACTGTGACACCATACCAATTCCAAATACAATAAAAGGAAATGGTCTATCGTTGATTAGTAATAAATATACACCTTACCTTGAAATTTAGTGAATGGCTCCTGTATATGTGCACAATCACAATTCCGTTGTCTTCTCTTTCATACTTATGCAAATCATATGCAATAACACATGCTTCATCTTGTATACTTGTTAACTCTGTACTCATGCCGTTGTACAAGGGAAAATGTACTACTGTGCAGGTTTTGTGCAAGGATACGAAAACACATTCTCTTTATGATAAAAGATATTCACTCTTAACAAAGTGTCAACAATGACCCAATAAATATTCCATACTAGATCTAACGACAAAACAAGGAATAACAACAGCGACAAATAAATAAGTGTTGTAACAAATTGAATAACAACAGTAATAAATACGTCCTTGGAAACAATCAAGGAAAAATATTGAATTCATGGGAATTAACCGAATAAGTAGAAAAAGGAGGAAGGGAAATTTTAAGGAAACGGATTCTTGGGAGAAGATATGAATCTTATTGTGGTGCTCAGGAAGCTGCAGATAAAAAGGGCTTGGGAGAGATAAAGGACGAAAGGGAGAGCAAGAAGGAGGAGAGAGAGAGAGAGAAGGAGGAAGAGAGAGGGAGAGAGAGAGGGAGGGAGAGAGAGAGAGAGAAGAGAGAGAGAGAGAGAGAGAGAAGAGAGAGAGAGAGAGAGAGAGAGAGAGAGAGAGAGAGAGAGAGAGAGGGAGAGAGAGAGAGAGAGAGAGAGAGAGAAGAGAGAAGAGAGAGAGAGAGAGAGAGAGAGAGAGAGAGAGAGAGAGAGGCAGTTAGACAGACAGATAGAGACAGAGACAGTCAGACATGACAGACAGACAAACAGACAG
>NW_020869997.1:7500-20000 GCF_003789085.1 Penaeus vannamei
TATTGACAATCATGATAACATCAAAAATTATAAACCACAAAAACAAGGAAACAAACAAACACAAAAAACATAAAAACACAACCCATGGAAGCCTATTCTCACCCAACGCAACAGACTCCTCATTAGACTGCAGGATTTCGCCGTTAATCCTCGGTCTCGTCCTCCAGCTCCTCTGGGTCATGGGCGGCGTTTGCGGCGTGGGCGGCGTGGGCGAAGGGAAGCCTCTGGGTGGCGTTGGGCGCTCTTGCCTCACGAGATACACCGAGACCTCTTCCTCCACGGGCTGAAACCAGGCGGTGTTTTGGGGAGGAAAGGGTGAGGGGAATTTGCTTCCTATTATGAATGTGTGAATGTGGTGGGGTGTTAGTGAGCGGGTGTGGGTGGTTTGGAGTTGGGGGAGAGGGTGTCAGTGGATGGGTGGGTGAGTAGTGAGTCTGAGTGAATGTGAGTGCGTTGGTGTGATGTAGGGTTTAAGTTGGGAGGAATAGTGAGTGAGTGGGTGTGAGTGATACGGGTTTGGGGTGAGATCAAGTGTGTTGGTGAGTTAGTGAGTGAATGGGTGGGTGGCTAGGCGAGTGAGTGAGTGGTTGGTTGGTTGAGTGAGTGAGTAAGTGAGTGATGTGAGATTCGGGATGGCTGAAAGCGTAAGTGAATGAGTGTGTGACCTACATGAAAAAAAACAATAAATGAGTGGGTGTGAATACGAGTCATGTTGCTTTAGGTTCAGAGAAAGCATGAGTGAGTGTGTGACATAATTTTGGATTCAAAGAAACTGAGTGAATGTTTGGGTGGCTGAGTGCGAGTAGTATGGACCTGGGTTCAGAGAAACTTTACTGTGAGGGTAGATTATGAAGACATAATTGTACTTTATGCACATGAATATAAATTACGTAGATGGATACTAAGGTAGATAAAGAGTGAGTGAGAGAGTGAATGAATGTGAGTGTGAGGCACATAGGTTTTGGTTCTGAGAAACTTTTTTTTATGAATAAGTCGAATTACAAAAAAATGATTACAGTTTTGATAGACAATATAAACTTAATAATATTGAGGGAGTGAATAAGCGAGTGTCAGTGCTGTGTGAGTAAGTAAATATCCAAGCTGAAGGAGTGAGTAAATAAGTAGGCGAGTACTTCAACATAAACGCTCTTTAATTTCATGAATTCGCATTTGCAAGGGAGTGGCAAGTGTTGCAGGTAGAGTAATATGAGTAATATATAAGAGTTAGATATTATCTAATTACAACCCTTAAGATATTTTCCTTTTTAAAATCTTATAACAGATATCTCTTTCCCTCCCGTACATCTGAAGATTTGTTTTTCTTATTAATAGCAAGAATACTACTCATACTAACTACAACAAACATTATTCCTATCACTAATTACCAAAAAGAAAAATAATACATAAATAAAAAAATCACAAAAGCAACAACAAAATAATAACAGAAGAAGTAAAAAAGAGAGATCATTAAAAAAATGTGAATATTCAAAACAACAGAAATACGGACTTCGTACCTTCAGCGGAACGCCAAAGTTAATGGAATTCGAACGGTCGGGATTTCTAAAGCTTGGAGACGTATCTTCTAGAAGTTTCTCTTCGACTTTCTTGTAGGGCAGCACAAGGACCTTGGAAGATTAATTTAGGATTTAGTTATGATGGGGATGATAGTTATGGGAATAATAATGATGATGAAGATACTAGCAATGGTGATAGTGATGATGATGATGAATAACAATAATAGTGATGATGATTGTGATGATAATAATGATATTAATAATAATGATAATCATAATAATGATAATCATAATAATGATAATAATAGTAATAATAATAACAATAACAAGAACAACAATAATAATAATAATACTGATACTAATAATAATGACAAAAATATAACAGTGCTATTATTAATGATGATAATGATAACAATAATGATGATAATGATAATGAAAATGATGATGATTTTGGTGATAGTATCAATGATGGTAATAATGATAATACTAATGACAATGATAATTATAATAATAGCAATAATAGAAATAATAATGATAATGATAATAATGATAATAACAACGATAATGATAGTGACAATTATACGACTACTACTACTACTACTACTACTACTACTACTACTAAAAAATTGATGATGACAATAAGAATAATGCTGCTGCTGTTGATGATAATAATGATAACAATGATAATAATAGAAAAAATAGTGATAATAGTAATAATAATAATAATAATAGTGGTAATTTTTAAATCATTTTCCTTTCATCGTCTCCTTTACACCAGAACTAATAATAATTATAATAATGACAATTGTAATGATAATGATGATAAAAAGATAATGATGACAACAATAATAATAATGATAATAATGATAGCAGTAGCAGTACTAAATATTTTGATATTTTCTCTTCATCGTCTCCTCTGCACCAAAACTAACCTACAATACACCAAAACCCTACTATCAGAAGCAACACCTCCACCTTCACCCGCCTCCACCTCCACCTCGTCCTCCACCTCCACCTCGTCTCTCCACCTCCACCCTCCTCCTCCACTTCCATCTCCATCCTCCTCCTCCACCACCACCTCCACCCTCCTCCTCAACTTCCACCCTCCTCCTCCTCCACCGCCACCTCCACCTCCACCCTCCTCCTGCACGTCTTCAAAGAGACAATCAAGAACAGAAACGCATAAGCTTCGCCAAACCACTCCCACCCGTGCGCCCCACCCACCTCGACTTTCCCTTCGGTGGCGCCAGGGTGAGAGACAATCGTTGTGGTGGTCGTTGTTGAGGTTGAGGGAGCGTTGTCCTCAACCGGGGCTGTGTAGAGGGAAATGAAGTCAATAAATCACCATATTTTTTTATATCTAATTATTTGTTCTTATTTATTTACATAATTATCAGTACGACTATTAGATACCAATCATTTATCCTTATTTATTTAGATTCAGTGAGTTTAAAATAATGGTGGTTAGAAATATATTTAGATATTGTAGATCAATAGATAGCTAGATATATATATTTAGATTCAATGAATTTCAATAGTTTCATATATAATTAAATACAAGAAATTACAATAGATGTAGACAGATGATTATAATAGACATATTTAGACACAGTAGATTACAATAGATAGTGACAGATATATTTAGAGAAAACAGATGACAATAGACAGTGGCACAGAAATATCTAGACACAGTATATCAAAATAGACCGTAGTGGGGATAGACAATCACAGTAGACGGAATACAGAGACAAGTCCACAGAAGATGCAGTAATAGAATACCACAGGTTAAAGACATGAACAGAAGATCTCGCTAAGTAGAGATAGTGGCAGAGGAAGAGAATCTAAAGAAATACAAAGTATATAAAAAAAGATCATAATTGGACAGGTAGAAGAACCGCAAGATAACTACAGCAAAACGAGAGATAAGAAAATACAGTAGAGAGATAATCAAACTAAGCACAAAATATATGAAAATATAGTCTGAAGAGCTATTTACGAGGCCATTCGCTAAGGGAACTGAAATAATTTTGGACCATGATTTTCTTAAACATAGACATGGAAATAATCTATGCACTGTTTCAGAATGTTTAGATTTTTATATATAAAAAGCATGTAATGCATTTTTAAATAAACTACAAAAAATGACCAAATATCACGTACGAGAGAGAGAGAGAGAGAGAGGAGAAGAGAGAGAGAGAGAGAGAGAAGAGAGGAGGAAAGAGAGAGAGAGAGAGAGAGAGAGAGAAGAAGAGAGACAGAGACAGAGACAGAGAGACAGAGACAGACAGAGACAGAGAGATAAAGAGACGGGGACAGAAAAATATTGCGAGAGAGAGAGAGAGAGAGAGGAGAGAGAGAGAGAGAGGAGAGAGAAGAGGAGAGAGAGAGAGAGAGAGAGAGAGAGAGAGAGAGAGAGAGAGAGAGAGAGAGAGACAGACAGACAGAGACAGAGAGATAAAGAAACGGGGACAGACAAATACTGCTAGAGAGAGAGAGAGAGAGAGAGAGAGAGAGAGAGAGAGAGAGAGAGAGCGACAAAGAAGTTAATTTCTCTCACCTCGACTTTGGTCTTCTGTGAACGAGCTCTCAGGCGAAGGGAAGGAGTCTAGCGCCTCGAGAGTGGTCGTGGGCGCGGAGGAGAAAGAGCTGTCAGTAGAGCCTCTTATGCTGAAGGGGTCACTTGTTCTTATCAAGGTCCTTGGCTGTAAAAAAATGGATGTAATTGCAGTAGGAAAGGTATGGAATGTGAATGAATGAATATAATACATACTATATTTTTTTAGATCTTAAACGTTTTTTCATATTTCGAGTGAATGAGTGAGTGAGTGAGTGAATGGGGGAATTAGTGAGTGAGTGAGTGAATTAGTGAGTGGGTGGGTGAAGGAGTGAGTGAGAAATAATGACAGAATGAATTTAATTTCTTTCACTCTTGGATATAACCTAGAGTGAGTGGTTTTGAGTCCTTCGTACAGAGGGTTATTGCGTTTCTGTATAGAATGACAGTTTATTCAACATGGCTGTCGAGGGTATTATATTATCGTGAGTATTTTCTTTATGGCAAAACCGCTTTTGTGATTGTGACGTAATACTGCTCTTGGGATTCATGCTACTATATGTTGACCTATATTGATTTTATTTTGATTTGATCTATCTATTTGTTATGATTTTTTTTATTACGTAATGTTTTTTATTCGTTCGATAAAACTAGGCTCGATTTACTCCATAAACAATTTGACTGCCTTTGACCGATTTTATAACCCTTCTTCTCCATTAGCTTTCGCTTTTAACTCCCTTTTCTCAAGTTTTCCTCACCTGATGGTCGCTGCGGGTCGTCGAAGGTCCTCGACTCGAAGGAACGATGTGCCTTTGAACGTCGTTGGCGAGGAGGTTCGACACTCCCTGATAATTCGAACTAGGTCCTCCTGATCCTTCTCTCGCTGACTGGAAGGATGCGGGGAAGGACGTGGATACACCGGTGGAGGATCCGCTGAAGGACGGCTGGGCGTTAGAGAGGGACCTCACGGGCACGAAGTTGTCTTCGGGAGTCGTAGAAAGCTGGTGGTTCGAGAGCAAGGCGGTGAAGGGGTCGTTCGTGCTTGGCTGAGAGGAGGAGGTGCTCGGAGACACGAAATTCTGTCGCGTGAACTGCTGGTGCGAAAAGGATGTGGCTGCTGAGTGTGGAATGCTGACTGGACTGTTAACTGATGGTCTTATGGAAATCTGATATGTCTGAGTCCTTGCGGGGGAGGTTGTTGATGGGAGTCTCTTGAAGGAAGGGGTGGAGGCTGAGTTACCTGCCGTAGAGAGCTGAGGAGACAGACCTGTGCGGGAGGTTTGAACCTGCGACTCTTGGAGTGTTCCTAGAGTTGAGATCCTGTTTGAAGAGGGCTGCAAAATGATTGTAGTGTTAAATCCATACAACATATGGAATCCACTGGAGAAATTCGATAAAAGGCCATATTTTCTAACATACATACATAGATGATTCTACAGTTTATATAACATATTAATATTATGTCTTTATATCAATTGTTAGTTACTACGAGTAGCAACATACTTTACAAAAAAATAAATAAAAAAATATAGTCAGCAAAACTTCCAACCACCTTACCGTAACCTCAGCGACGATCTTCGCCCCAAATGGATTAGAATTCTTGAAGACCTCGTTAAAGAAGTCATCTGAATTCTCATAAGGGAAGAACCCAAGCGAAGTGGAGCCCGAGGATCCTAGGTCCTCTGCGCTGAAAGCTGGGAGGGGGTCGAAGGTGCTGGTTGAAGCGGGGACCTTATTTTCTCTCTTCTTCACATGCGAGTCCTCCACAAAATTGCCTTGAAGGGGCTGCGAGCTCTGGTGGTGCCCCGCATTCGGCCAGGGATTCTCAGTGACTTGAGACGTCTCGGAAAATGTCTGAGGAGATTGGTGTGACGTGGTTGTCTCGAATCTAGAGACAGATGTCCCATCATTTAACCAGTGAGGAGGAGCAGGTGTTGGATTCTGTTCCTGATGAGATGTTGGCCACGGCGAAGGATTCAAAGGATTTGAAAACTGTTGTTCTGGGATTTGATTTTGCTGAACTGCCACGGGAGTTTGTGGAGGTGCATCATCTGCTTCAGTAGTTAAAGGTAAAGTTGTCTGCGG
This sequence comes from Penaeus vannamei, assembly GCF_003789085.1. Lineage (NCBI taxonomy): Eukaryota > Metazoa > Arthropoda > Malacostraca > Decapoda > Penaeidae > Penaeus > Penaeus vannamei. The sequence goes on from NW_020869997.1 coordinate 13,654, forward strand.
CTTGAAAGGCTTCAGTTGGATAATTTCCGTTTTTATCACTGGTGGCAGCTCGGTTGTCAGTGGCTTTGGGGAAGGCAGCTGCCATGACTGAATCTGGTAGCTGATTGGATTCTGTTTCTCTGGAGATGTTGATGGGTGAGATGTTGTAGATGTTGTTGACTTCGGTCTTTTAGGCTGCGGGTCCACAAAAGGAAACCGTTCTGCACTGGATTCATATTCATCTCTTATTTCAGTTATATCTACTGCTTTAGGTGTTTCCCTAATATCAGATATATCATTTACTCCAGGTAAACCATTACTACCCAAGGTATCATATATATCACCTGCACCAGATGCCCCATTATTAGATATGGCTGCACTACCGGCTAGATCCCCATTACCAAATACATCTCTAGTATCAGATATGCCCCCAGTACCAGATACAAACCTGGTACCAGATATGGGTCCACTACCAATTATGTCCCTGATCTCAGATGTACCACCAGTACCAAATATGTCACTGGTACCAGATACACCTGTTCCGGTTAGGCTTCCAGTCCCAGATACATCGCCAGTAATGAAGAAGTCATCACCAAACCCAAAAGGGATGAGAGACCCTGAGTCATTGGGAAGGAGTGGCTCAGAAAACTGACTTCCAGTAGGAATGGGAAAGTTGTTTATGTTATCCTTCGAAGGGAAATCTTGTGGGCTGTCCTTAAAATTCTCGATCGGTTCACGTGATTCAGAGTTGACTTCCTTCTGCGGAAACCTTGTTGGTGGGAAAAAGTTTGTGAATCTCTGACCGCTGTCAGCAGACTCTTTCTTCTGTGTTTTAGCACTTGGTGGGCTGAAAGGCGGGTGTATGCTGGGTGCCACATTATCGAACTGCTGGCTGTTCGCCTTTGGATTTGAAGCAGGGAAGCGGATCTTGGAGGGAGGAGGACTGTTCGGAGGAGGACGGAAGCTGGTGCTTGGCGAGTCGGGAAAGCGGAAGGCAGGCGGCAGCGGGCTTTCAGGGGGCTTCAGCACATCGAAGGGGTAGGGAGGAGGTTCAAGAATGATGGGAGGCGTCGACCTGACCACCGGTGCAGGAGAGAGGGTGATGTATCCTCCCTCGGCGCCCCCATTGATCACGTCTTCAGGCCGAGGCACGGAGAACTCGCTAGGGTCGGCGAAGTTGTAAACCAGACCAGGATCCGCCTCCTCCGTCGTCTTCGGTCGAGGAGGGAGCTCGGGGCCGGCGGAGGGCGCGGCAGGGGGCTGGGGGAAGCCGGGGAACTTGACGACGTTGTGATCGTGGATCGGGATGAAGATGTGCTGGGGGCTTCCGTTGGGCGGGGGCCCAACGGCTCGCGGAGGGAGGATGGGCCGCGCGGGGCGTTGGGGCAGCGCTGGCGTTTCACGGCTGCCGTAGCCGCCTCTGCCGCCGTTGCCCTCGCGATTCCTGCCGCCGCCGCTGGTGCCGCCGCCGCCAAAGAACGGCCTAAAGATGGTGGTCAGCAGCCCTCGAGATTCACGAGGAGCCATATCGTCTTCGTCGGACGCCGCTCTCCTGACGAGAACATGACCTCTCATGGGATCACTGTTCAGCAATCTGTACGCTCCTCCCACGCTTCCCTGCGGGGCGAGGACGACGTGCAGCGCCGAGGCAGCGGCATGAAGGCACACACTCAGAAGGAACGCCGCGCCCAGGCACCTCGCTCTCTGGAAGGGGCACAGTAATAGCAGACACATAAATGGAAATATATGTATGTATGTATATATCTATATACATACACACACACACACACACACACACACACACACACACACACACACACACACACACACACATATATATANTTGTGCACCGCTGTTGTGTTCAGATATTTGGGGTTCTACTAACATAACCCAAATGCAAAAAGTAAAAAAAAAAAAAAAAAAAAAAAAAAAAAAAACTTTGCTGCAAGAGTTGCATTAGGTAATATCAGTAAACCTGATCACATCAGCCTGCATATCCAAAAATTAAAATGGTTAAAAGTCCAACCTAAATGCAGTTATGACACATGTGTATCCATTTACAAGCTCATTCATGGGAATTATCTGCAATGGTTAATGCCCTTGCAAACTGTAGGGACCATATCAGGTGTCCAAACATGTCAAGTAAATTCTCTTTATGTTAAGAGATCTAGTACTGATACAGGGGCACGACAAATGGAAATACGTGGACCCAAGTTATGGAATATGCTACTAAATAATATAAAGCTATTAATGACTTTTATATGTACCAGATAATATAAAAGTCATTAATAGCTTTTGTAATTTCAAAACGAAGTTAAAAGAACATCTATTAAATAATCAGATGTAGATATGAATGCATTTATGTAAAGAGTAACCACTGTAATTAATTTAATACAGTGTTTTGACCTTGACTTTGACTCTCTCTCGCTTTCTTTTTTTCTCTTTCTCTCCCCCTCTCTCTCTTCTTCGCTCTCTCTCTCTCTGTCTGTTATGTCTCTCTCTCTCTCTTTCTGTCTGTCTCTCTCTCTCTCTTTCTCTCTCTTCTCTCTCTCCTTCTCTCTCTCCTCTCTCTCTCTCTCTCTCTCTCTCTCTCTCTTCCCCCCTCTCTATCTCTTCTCCCCCCTCCCTCTTTCTCTCTCTCTCTGGGATGCAAAAGGGAGGTTACCAAGGAGACGGGGAGCGAGGCAGAATGGGATGGAATGGGCGTGGGGGGGGGGGGGGGTATGGAGAAATAAACGAACTAACTGTATGTACTTATATAGTATAATGTGTATATATTAATATATTATATATATAATATATATATATATATAAGTATATATATATAAATTATATAATATATACATATGTGTGTGTGTGTAAATATTGATTGTGAAAAAATCTGTGGGGACTGTTGTGGTTGTCGCTGTGCAACAATCCTAATGTGTGCACTTGATGATCGTGAAGTGAGTGAGAGGTGAGTGAGTGACTGTTGAGTGATGTGCATGGCTCTTAAAATAAACCACCGTGCAGTGTGTGTGTGTGCGTTCCCTGCGCGCATACACAAAAATATTAGATTATGAGTGCACCTGCCATACACCTATGACGCTATAACATTCTTATGCATGACAACTAAGCATTGATCTGGAAAGATACGAGAACTTCGAAATGAATACTTCTAAAAAGGAATATTTATATAAAGCAGTATGAAGGATATATTAGTAAATAAATTAATCCTGAAGGTAATGAAAAATAATCATTACCATTACCATGTAAATTCATATTCATTGGATGTATCCTAGCTAGAAACCATTATCCTTTAACCATCAATATGATAATCATTATTATCATTATCATTATAATCATCACTATCATTATTATCCATTATCAAAATAATCATCACTATTATCCTAGTATCATTACCATTATAATCATCACTAGTATCATTATTTATCATCATCATTTAATCACTATTATCATTATTATCATTATATACAATCCATCACATTATCATTATATATAATCACTATTATCATTAATAATCATATCATTATAATCATCACTATTATCATTTATTATCTATTAATCATTATAATCATAACTTATCATCATTATATTCTGTTATCATTTTCATCATAATAACGATACCAGGGAATACAAGAACAGCAAATACCAGTAACAGGACGGAAGCCATAGAACAGCTTCCAGATGCTTTTCCATCCGCTGCCACTGCAATAAAGTCAGATATTAAAGTTCATTTGCCTTCGGAGTTCGAATTAAAGGCAACTTAAAGGCCTTTTCACTCGAAATCGAATTTGATGCGTCCTGTCTTTATTTTCTCTCGTCGTCTTTCCTTCTCTCTTTTTCTCTCGTTTTTTTTCTTCGTATCTTTTGCAGTTGTTCTTTTCCATCTCTCTCGAATCTAGGCATCTTTTTCCTCGCTTCTTCTTTTCCTCCTCTTTCTCTCTCTTCTCGCCCTTTCTTCCCCCAATTATTTCTCCTCCTCTCGTTATATCTCTCCTCTCCACTTTCTTCCCCCCAGCTCGCCGCCATCCCACCCATCCCTCCCTCCCTCCTCTCTCTCTCGCCCTCCTCTCTCCTCTATCCCTTCTGTCTCTCTCTCTCTTCTCTCTCCTCTGCTCTCTCTCTCTCTCTCTCTTCTCTCCTCTCGCTCTTCTCTCTCTCTCACACACTCTCTCTCTCTCTCACTTCGCCTCTCTCTCTCTCTCCTCCTCTCTCTCTCGCTCATCTCTCTCTCTCTCTCTCTCCCTCTCTCTCTTTCTCTCTCTTCTCTTCTCTCCTCTCTCTCTCTTCTGCTCTCTCTCTCTCTCTCCTCTCTTCTCTCTCTCTCTCTCTCTCTCTCTCTCTCTCTCTCTCTCTCTCTCACTTCACTCACTCACTCCTCTTCTCCTCTCTCTCTCCCTCTCTCTCTCTTTCTCTCTCTCTCGCCTCTTTCTTCATATTTCTCCCCCCTCTCTTTATCTCTCTCTCACTCTCTTCCCTCCCTCCCACCTCCCTCCCTCCCTCCCCCTCTCTCTCTCTCTCTCTCTCTCTCTCTCTCTCTCTCTCTCTCTCTCTCTCTCTCTCTCTCTCTCCTCTCCTCCTCACTTCACTCTCTCTCTCTCTCTTCTCCCTCTCTCTTTCTCTCTCTCCACTCTCTCTCTCTCTCTCTCTCTTCTCTCTCTCTCTCTCTCTCTCTCACTCTCTCTCTCTCTCTCTCTCTCTCTCCCTCTCTTTCTCTCTTTCTCTCTCTCTCCCCTCTTTCTCTCACCCAATTGCATATAACATTTTACCTTAACACATGTTGTTATCCAGATGTTGCCATCTTGTGAGGTGCAAATATTTCCGGGTCACGTGGTTGATTATCTCGACATCTTTTTTGGGTGAGACGAACGAGGAAAAGGGTTGAAGAGGAATTGAATTAACGATTAGATTACGACAGCGTCTTCAATCTAAGAATGAGTGGAAGAAGAGGGGTTCGTTATTTCTCCCTTCTCATCCTATTTAATCTCCTTTCTCCTTTCCTCTCTTTTCGTTTCGCTACCTTTCTCACCTCTCCTTGTTCTCGCCGCCTTCTCCGACCTTATATCTCTTCCCCATTCTCTTGATTCTTTCTTTCCTTCCCCATCTCTCCCTTCTCATCTCCTACCCTCCCTACCCTCTCTACCGCTCCCCCTCTTGGCCTTTCTACCTCTCCCTCTCCCTCCCTACCTCTCCCTTCCTTCCCTACTTCTTTCCACCTCTCCCCCTCTCCCCTCCCTACCTCTCCTCTTCCTTACCTCCCTCCCTACCTCTCCCCTTCCCTCCCTACCTCTCCCTCCCTCCCTACCTCCCTCCTCTCCTTTCCTCCCACCTCTCCTCCTCCGCCTTTCCTTACCCTCTCCCTACCTCTATCCCTCCCCCTCCCTGCCCCCACTTCCCCTCCCTGCCCCCACTCCCCCTCCCCCCCTACCCCAACCCGCGCATCGCAGGGGGGGGGGGGGGAAGGGGAATGTTCATCACATAAACCAGCGGATTTGAACATTTTTTCGCGGTGTAACTGGCGAATCTGCATTACCCTCGATCGAGCTCCGGCGGGAACGGGTCTAATTTGGGGGAATGACGCCTTTTTTTATTTTTATTTTTTTATTTCTCTCTCTCTCCTCTCTCTCTCTCTCTCTCTCTCTCTCTCTCTCTCTCTCTCCTCTCTCTCTCTCTCTCTTTTATTTTGATGTTAGGAGGGGGGAGGGGTCGGGGTAGAGGAGGAAGTGTGTTCTGTGAGGGGAGGGGCAGGAGTAGGAGTGAGGGGGGGGGGGCTGGGTGGCTGGAGGTGGGCAGGAGTAGAGTGAGGGGGGGGGGAGTCTGGAGGTGACTGTGAGGAGGGCAGGGATATGGAGTGAGGATGGTAGTCAGAGGGGAGGGGGAGTTAGGTGACAGTAAGAGAGAAGGAAGGGGAGTAGGTAGAGGAGGTGGAAGGGGGGTTGGGGAGAGAGGTGACAGGAAGAGGGGGGAGGGAGAAGTGAGGAATGAGATGGCCAGAGGGAGAGGGAAGAGGGAGAGAGAGGGAGAGGGGAGGAGAGGAGGAGAGGGAGAGGGAGAGAGAGGAGAGAAGGATGAGTGGAGGTTCAGGTGCATTTTTTGCGGTTAGGATAAATGGGTATTGAGCGGGCAACACTTTGTTGGGTTTTAATGATGTGTGTGTGCTTGTTGCGATAGTGTGTGCGTGTGCGTGTGTGCGTGTGTCAGGGAGGAAAACAGACAGAGAGACAGACAGAGATAGAGGAATGCGGGGAGTGAAAGAGAAAGGCATTAGTGAGTGAGTGAGTGCGAGACCCAGAGATAGCGCTAGAAGAGAGAGGAGGAGAGAGAGAGAAAGAGAAAGAGAGAGAGAGTAAGAGAGAAAGAGAGGG
>NW_020869997.1:25000-30000 GCF_003789085.1 Penaeus vannamei
CTAGAAAGGAGGAAGGAAAACAAAGGAAAAAGGGAGCAACACCCAATCTGAAATTTATGCGTCTGGCATGAGACATCGCCTTAGGAATCTCCTCCTCCTTCTCCGTGTTCTCCTCCTACGTTTTCTATTGTTTTCTTCTGCTTCTTCTTCTGTATCTATTTTTTTACTCATTCAGGTTTCTTCTTCTGCTTCTATTTTTTCCTTTCTCATTTTTCTCGTTCTTTCTCTTCTTTCGTTTCTCCTCCTACGTTTTCTATTTTTCTTCTGTCTCTTCTTTCTTCTTCTGTATCTGTTTTGTTTTTCTCTTTTCGGTTTCTTCTTCTGCTTCTATTTTTTCCTTTCCATTTTTTCTTCTCATTTTCTCTCGTTCTCCTTCTTCCTTTCGTGTTCTCCTTCGTTTTCTTTTGTTTTCTTGTGTTTCTTCTTCTTCTGTATCTATTTTTTGTTCCTCTTTTCGTTTTCTTTTTCTGCTTCTATTTTTTCCTTTCCAGTTTCTTCTCCTTTTCTCTCGTTCTCTCTCTATCTTTCTCTCTCTCTCTCTTTTTCTTTCTTTCTCTCTTTCTCTCTAAAATTTGTTAGCTTCCCCTTACTTATTTTTGCTTTCAGTTACGCCTCCCCCATGCTGTATTTGTTACCTCGTTTGTGACAAAGAAAAAAATAAAAACACAGAATAAAACTTGTGACAAAAAAAATAAATAAAAATAAAAACACGGAATAAAACAGCCAGTAGAAAACCGGAGGCTTCTGATAATGTATCTATTTGTTCATTGCAGACATATCGCGCTTTGCATTTCTGTTTCCGCTGATATATTCTTGCACGTTATGCTCTCCCTTCCATGTCATTCCAACAGATGTTTTTCGATCCCACTCTCTTTCCTCTTCTATTCTCTAAACCTTGACATTTCTGTTTTCATCCCCCCTTTTATTTCTAATGGAAGAATCTCTCCTCGGTTTCCTGCCTCCTCTCTTCTTTCGTGAAACTAGTCTTTCTTTCTTATCTCTTGTTTCCTGTTCCTTCGCCATTCTCGGAGGAAGCGGCGCAACGCGAGCGCCATAACTCCGCCCACTTTGAGTTTACAAACACTCGTGAAATCTCGCCTTAGCTCGTAACTCGCGAGACTCACTATGGCGGCGAGACGCTACCTCCCTTCCCTCTTTCCTCGAGCTTCAGACAATTTCCCGAGGCATATTTGGCCGCTCTTTTATATTCCGCTGTCATGTTCACGGTCCGCTGAGCCCAAAAAAGGGAGAGAAAAAGAAAAAAAGACAAAAAAAGAAAAGGAAAATGATCCGACTTGCAACGAAATGCAGAGGCGCTGTTGTACGCTCGCAACATCTAACGGCGTGCCCGAATCGTTGCACTTAAGAACTGACTGTATGAGTGAGATGATCTTATTAACAAGAAGTCGGAACTAAAGTCGGGGTTTCATAGAGGAACACCTTATTTTATTCTCAAATTTATATTCATTGTCTCTTTGTCCCGAGGAAACAACGTCTTTATCTGGATATTTTCCTTCTTTTCTCTTTTTATCGTTTCCTTCCCTTTTGTTGTTTCTTCTCGGCGTTATTCTTGATAATGTTATTGATATTATTGTTTTTATCATTATCATTGTTTTGTGGTTGTTGCTGTTGCTGTCGCTGTAGTTATTATTATTATGATTATGATTATTATCATTATCATTATTGTTATTATTATTAACGTTATTATTATTATTATTATTATTATTATCATTAATGCTATCATTGCTATTACTATCTTTAATGTTCTTATTGCTATTATTATCATTATTATTATCATCATCGTTATCATTATCATCACAATTATCATCATCATCATAATCAAAATCAATATCCTCATCCTCTTTATCATCATTATCACCATTGACAATAAAAGCAATACGATTAAATTCATCACTTTAATCGTTACACCACCATCTCATCACTTACACTCACCATCGCACACTCCACGCTATAAAACACTATAATTAGAACCTTGACACTTTTTCTTGAGTCATGGCTCACTTTATCATACTTCCCCCCCCTCCCCCCCCTCCTCCCCCCCCCACTCCCCCCTAACATTTCGTCCTATGTTTATCTTTCTCTCTCATCTCTCTTTCTGCTTTCTGTCTTATCTGTTTTTCTTTTCGCTCTTTATCTGCTATACTGTCTATAATATATGAATATATATATATATAATATAGATAGATAGATAGATAGATAGATAGATATGTTTATATATTAAAACATATATATATATATATATATATATATAATATATATATATATATATATAATATATATAATATTATATATATATATATATATCTGTGTGTGTATATACATATATATATTTCCATGTCCATTTGTATATATCTTCCCATCTCTCTCTCCTAAAATTATGACGGATATTAAATTGCACACTTTCACCTCCAGGGAAAAAAAATATGTTCGTGGTTATTCTCAAAATAATCCATTGGGCACTGGACCTGGAATGTTGGAATCTTTTTGGCTCATAAACGCCATCATTATTGTTCATGATCATTAACATTCATCACCACCACCATAATCGTCGTCGTCGGTCGTCGTCATTCGTCATCATCATCACCATCATCAATCTTCATAAATCATTATCATCGTCATCATCACTATCGCCATTATCATCATTACCATCACCACTATCACCATCCTCCCTTTGCTCATCATCATCCTCATCCTCATCATCGTCATGATCATCATCATGAGCATTACCATTTTCATGATTTTATCAACATCGTTGTTATCGTCATCATCACCATCATATAAATCAAAAATACTGCTCTTTTAGAAGGAATTCCACGAAGTTTTAAGCCGCAGGACTTTGGAAAGATTATTTAGAGGGCCTGGGATGGAAGAGAGGGAGAAGAGAGATGTGAGGCGAGAGAGCTTGCGAGATGGATGTGAGGAGGAAGAGAGAGAGAAGAGAGAGGGATGCGGGAGGAGGAGCGAGAGAGAGAGAGACGAGAGAGAGACGGAGAGGAGAGAGATGATGAAGGGCGAGGAGAGGCAGAGAACGAGGTGAGAGAGAGAGAGAGAGAGGAGGGAGGAGACGACGAGAGAGGTCTTTGTGAGAGAGAGAGATGGACGACGAGAGGGAGAGAAGAGAAGATGATGAGAGGGGCCGGGGGGCGGAGAAGAGGGGGACGGAAGGAGAAGAGGGAGAGGGAGAGAAGAGAGACAAGAGGGAAGAGAAGAGAGACGATGAGAGAAAGGGAAAGATAAGAGAGAGAGAGGAGGGGAGAGAGAGAGAGGAGAGTGACGAGGAGAGAGAGGAGAGAGAGAAGATGAGAGAGAGAGAGACGAGGTTAAGGTGGGGAGATGTTAGAGAGAGAGAGAGGAGAGATGACCGAGAGTGAGAGGGAGGAGAGGGCACTGGAGGGCGAGGAGAGGGAGGGAGAGAGAAAGAGAGAGGAGAGATGGAGACGAGACGAGAGGAGAGAGAGAGAGAGAGCGAGAGCGGCAGAGGGAGAGGGAGAGGAGAGAGGCGAGAGAGAGGAGTGAGAGCTAGAGAGGACCGAGAGGGAGACGGCGCGAGAGGGAGAGGGGAGAAGGGGAGAGAGGGAGAGGAGAGGGACAGGAGAGAGAGGAGAGGGACAGAGAGAGAGAGAGGAGAGAAGAGAGAGAGAGAGAGCGAGAGGAGCGAGAGGGAGAGGAGAGGGGCAGAGGGAGAGGCGAGAGCAGGGGAGAGGGAGAGGGGAAGAGGGAGCTAGAGGGAGGGAGAGGAGAGGAGATGAGAGAGGCGATGAGGGAGAGGACAGAGGAAGGGAGAGGACAGAGAGAGAAGAAGAGAGAGAAGAAAGGAGAGAAGAGAGAGCAACGAGAGAGAGAGAGGGAGAGGAAGAGGGAGGAGGCGAGAGGGAAGGGAGGAAGGGGAGAGGGAGAGGAGAGGGAGAGGGAGAGAGAGAGGGAGGGAGAGGACAGAGAGAGAGAGGGACAGAGAGCGAGAAGAGAGAGAGCAACGAGAGAGAGAAGATGAAGAGAGAGGGAGGAGAGAGAGAGAGATGAGACAGAGAGGAGAGAGAGGTGGTAGAGAGGAGAGAGAGGAGAGAGAGAGAGGAGAGAGAGGGAGAGGGAGAGGGAGAGGAGAGAGGAGGAGAGGACGAGAGGTGAGAGGGAGAGAGAGAGAGAGAGAGAGAGAGAGGGAGAGAGAGAGAGGAGAGAGAGAGAGAGAGAGAAAGAGAGATGAGAGAGAGAGAGAGAGAGAGAGAGAGAAGAGAGAGAGAGAGAGAGAGAGAGAGAGAGAGAAGAGAGAGAGGAGGAAGAGAGAGAGAGAGAGAGAGAGAGAGGAGAGAGAGAGAGAGAGAGAGAGAGAGAAGAGAGAGAGAGAGAGAGAGAGAGAGAGAGAGAGAGAGAGAAGAGAAGAGAGAGAGAGAGAGAGAGAGAGAGAGAGAGAGAAAGAGGAGAGAGAGAGAGAGAGGGAGAGAGAGAGAGAGAGAGAGAGGAGAGCAGAGAGAAGAGAGAGGAGAAGAGAGGAGAGAGAGAGAGAGAGAGAGAGGAGAGAGAGAGGAGAAGAGAGAGAGAGAGAAAGAGGAGAAGGAGAGAGAGAGAGGGAGAGGGAGGGAGAGAAGGAGAAGCGAGAGAGCGAGAGAAGAGAGGGAGAGAGAGAGAGAGAGAGAGAGAGAGAGAGAGAGAGAGAGAGAGAGAGAGCAAGCAAGCAAGCACAGGGGTTTATAATGAGAAAGGTAAAGGATAAGGCATACAGACAGATAAAAAGATAAATAGACAAATCGATAAATAAATGGTTAGACGGATAGAAAGATACATATGTACTATTTGCAAGTATGTCGGTAGGTAGACAGACATACAGTCACAGGTAAATACGAGAGAACTTAAGACACTGTAAGGCTGGTATCGTCATTCCGTCTCGATGAATATTCCTAGTTGGCAACTTTTGAACTAGATAAGCCCCTCCCCCTGTCCTTCGTCCATTGCAAAATATTAAAATTTTTAACATTTTTTCTATT
>NW_020869997.1:62500-64898 GCF_003789085.1 Penaeus vannamei
TATATGTATACCTGTATATATACAGTTGAATCTGCATACATCCACATTGATTATCCTTACATTCGTAAATGGAAATGTGTATAATAGGTGTGTGTATCTTAGTAAAAACATGCTCTTTCGTATGGACTTTAGGAACTCGCTGACATAACGAAAGATATTGGCTATTTCACATGTTCATATCCTCTTATTTGAATATTGTGGGATTTTAGAGTCATGTAGACATGCATGTACGTGAGCTCATGGAAGCTATGGCTTCTGTTCAGCAAAGTCAGAATTATATACCTTACATATACAAAATTACGTTAGAAGCTATAAAAGCAAAACACGAGATATTAAACTATCAACTTTTACTTAAACAAATCTGATTGGGCTAAGAGCTGCTTAATCTCGGGACCAGACACTCTCACCCTAAATAATATTGGTCCATTCTGTCACCTAATACTTTTTGTCTCTATTAAATAAATTGTTGTGTTTTTAATTGAAGGTCCAATTATAAAGATAAGGTCAGAGCCTTTATGGAATGCGGGTGATTCCGGTGGCCAGAAAAGGAATTGGGGGAGGGAGGCATGGAGGGAGATGAGGATTAAAGGAGCCAAGGGATATTAGAGTAAGTGAAAAGGAAGTAGAGAAAAGTGGGCGGTACGAAGGGAGAACAGACTTGGAAAAAAAGAGTGTAGGGGAGACTATTAGATGAGCTACTTCTAGTTCAAATTCTGCTCCCTGACCCTTCTCTCGCAGTTCTCCTATTTACGTGAGAAACTATATATCGTGATGGATATCATCTCATTTCATTGACATCATTTAGCCATCATGTCGTTGTTATTGTCAGTATCCCAATCACTATCCGACCTGTATCATCTTCTAAACATGTTACTCTTTTATTGGGAAATTAACATAAGCGGTTAATTCAAATCTTAATCACCGTGGCAGACTAGGGAATCACAACCATATATTTCCACTCAAACTTCATTATCAATGTACGGTGAAGGCATAATGCAAATAAATCCTCGTCCCCGCAAACAGGTGCACCACGCCATACTATCGTACTAACTAAATGTACTTACGTACCATGATGTACATAGACAAGGCGCATGAAACGATGCACATGACAACTTTGGGTGATAAAACTGGCCATCAAGGCAAGAGTTCTGAATAACCGACGGGGTACATGTGATATCTGAATCACAGTGCTGAAAACGACCAGCTAACTCACGGGACAAACAAAACAACTAAGACGAATAAATCCGCGCCAGCACCGTGTAGAGCAATCACGATGCTGAGTTGTGAGGACATGCGAGACAAGAAAATAAGCTGGTGGAGAGAACGAGCGCCCGGAGCCTTTTCGCTTACATCAAAAAAAGCTCGCTCTCTCACTCTCAAAACAGAGGCCCAAGAATACAGCAGAGATACGGCTGGAGGGGAACATCAGAGGTGTTCGCAAGCGCCGCCAAGTGGCCTGGAAGCAAATCACTGTGTAATACTCAGGCGAAGCCTCATGCGTCGATAGAATCCCGCTGATCTATAATTGAAAATTCAGCTTCACTGTGACTTTGGAGGCATCCGCTGTGGGAGACACCTATTTTAGTTAAATCCCTTACTTTGTACAATTTACCGACAATCAAAGTAAAGGATTCTACCAATTTCTCTTCAAATCTTTTTTATTCTTGGCCTTTCTTGGAATCTTCATGCTTAGTCCGTTCAAACTAGTGGGCAATGAAAACGCCAGGCAAAGTGATGCAAGGATGACGAACGTTAAAAAGTGCTGCGTGAGTAGTGAAGCTATTGATGGAATGGAATTGGACGCATGCATTTCCCAACAATGATGGTAAGCTTAACGTGTTTTGAGAATTTATAACCATGGGCTGATCTATGCGATCTCAGTGACTGTAAATTCTCCCGCTTTCGTCATCTGCCTGTCGTGATGCAATCCCTTCTCTCTCACTCACTCTTCAACTCGGAATCGGTAAAAAGGCATTTTGCCCTCTTCTCGTCGCCTCTTTGCTCTTACAGCATATGATCTTTTGATATGGCGACGAAAAGGCTGAATATTTTGGATAGTTGCAGTTGGAATTACAATGTCATCTTTTCGTATGCTTTGTATCTATGGTCTCAATTAAATCGACAGCTCATGAGGGATTCCATGCTAAAGGCTCTATGTCTCCATCATCTAAAATGCCCAAAACGCTTCACGCACAAACATGGACTTCCTCAAGATATCTAGTCGGAGTACAGTCAAACACACGCACTTATCTCCGAATTCGAGCGAGTTTGCATTTCTCTTTCTTTTTGTAATGTGTTTTTGTATAATATTATTTGGTGTTCTTCGTCATCATCAATGAGATTTCGCCTCATTTTTTTTGTTTAATCTGCGTGTCAATAATTTGTTATAATTATCATC
>NW_020869997.1:65425-70425 GCF_003789085.1 Penaeus vannamei
TCATAAACAGATAGAGATGAACTCATAAACGAAAAGAACTTTTTCCAGAGAATTCTGACAGATGTTAGGGTAAGGAACTCTTCGCTAACATAAATGAGAGAGGAAATTTGGTTTTACTTCCGATAATAAGAAGAATATCGAGCATATTATAGAAATGGTTTTGTATCTTATGCCATTAGATCCAACCTCTTTTTAACCCTTTCAATCTGTTGCGATATCTTATGGTAAGTATTTTCTTTGAAAATGGTTCAGTAATGACAATGGTAAAGATAATAAAAACAAGAAAAATCAAATAAGATAAGCTATTTAATACACACACACGCACATATATGTATATATGTGCGTGTGTGTGCACTTCAAACAACAACAACAACAGCAAAAACAATTACTGCATCTTGAAATCCAAACCAGTTTTCAAAGCATAGTTTGTGAAATGAAATGAGACATATTCTGTATTGCGAACCACAAGCAAATACTATCATTAAGTCTGCAATGATCAAATTTGCAAGAGGAGAAGACCAGGTCCTGCATTCGAGAAGAAAGGCGAACCAACAGGTGTGCTTTGCGAAATAGTGGACGACCCTTAAAGGCAATGCGAGTGTGTGTCTGTTTGCAGATATATACAAACATACATGAACGCACACACACACACACACACACTCATATACTCTGTGTTTTTGTGTGTGTGTGTGTATATGTGTGTGTGTGTCTGTATACCTACACACACACACACACATATATGTGTGTGTGTGTGTGTACATACATACACACACACACAAATATATATATATATATATGTATATATACATACATACATATATATATATATATATATATATATATATATAATATATATATAATATATAATATATATATATATATATATATATACACACACATACACACAAACGCACTCACAAACACAAATGCATACATCAAAGAAAACTATTCCAAAGAAAATGAAAAACAAGAGAAGAGAAGAAAACCCCAAACCCCCGAACCGAAGAGGACACAAGACACCGCGCGATAACCAGGGAGAGGAGAGCACACGAAGGGCCAGCGAGCGCGGCGTCAGCGGCGGCGGGTCTCCTTCAGTATGCGGGTCGAGCCTCAGCGCCGTTAAAGAAGCTCGGGGAAAATTTCGCGAACGTGATGGGGGGTCGAGTGCTTGCGGGGGGGGCGGGGGGCGGGGGGGTTGTGCTTGCCTGCTTGCTCGCTCTTGCAATTGCTTTCGCTCGCTCCTGAGTCCTTTCTCGCTTGGTCTCCGTTGCTCTTACTTTTTCTTTTGTCTTTGTTCCTGTTTCTGTTTCTGTCTTTGTCTCTGTATCTGTCTGTCTGCTGTCTTCCTCTCTCTCTCTCTCTCTCTCTCTCTCTCTCTCTTCTCTCTGTCTCTCTCCTCTCTCTCTCTCTCTCTCTCGCTCTCTCTCTCTCTCTCTCTCTCTCTCTCTCTCTCTCTCTTCTCGCTCTCGCTCTCTCTCTCTCTCTCTATGATTTATCTATCTAACTAACTATCTGTATATCTATCTATCTAATTTTCTGCCTATCTCTTTTTTTATCTGTCAATCTGTCTACATAACACACGAAGAAACACACACATTCAGAGGCAGAAAGATCAAAGACAAAAGCAAAGATAGATATACAAACAAGAACATTTAAAATCTGCATTGGCTTAAACTGAGAGAGAAAACACACGCGAAAAAGAAAACAGAAACAAAGAACAAAGACACAGAGACAAAGACTAAGACACAGGAACAGACAGACACAAAGCCATAAAGACAGACAGACACAAAGCCACAGAGACAGACAGACACAAAGCCATAAAGACACAGATACAGACAAAGACCAAGCCCACAGAGACAGGCAGACACAAAGCCACAGAGACAACACAAAGACAGAGACAAGATTAAAACAGACACAATGTCACAGATATAGACAAAGACTAAGCCACAGAGAAAGCCACAAAGCCACAAAGACAGACAGAAAGACACAGATACAGACAAAGGCTAAGCCACAGAGACAGACAGACACAAAGCCACAAAGACAGACACAGAGACACAGATACAGACAAAGGCTAAGCCACAGAGACAGACACAAAGACACAAATACAGACAAAGACCAAACCTACAGAGACAGACAGACACAAAGTCACAAAGACAGACACAAAGACACAGATACAGACAAAGGAAAAGCCACAAAGACAGACAGACAGATAGACACAAAGCCACACAGCCCGCAGCGGGAGGAGCCGGCGCGCCACGTACCCTTGAGCTGCGCCCTCGAGATGTTCCGATGCAAGGGCGGCTTGGCCGAGAGGTGCGTCTTCTTGCCCTTCTCTGAGACGTCCCTGGAGGCGGAGGGGCGTCTTGCTCGCTCCGTCTCTCAGGCTCGGGTTCGTCATCCTGGGGAAGAGAGAGAAAAAAGTTATCATGGCTTCGTTAGAGATCATCTTTTTTTATTATTTTATATTTTTTATTCTTTCTTTCTTTATTATCTATTACTCTTTATCATTATTATTATTATTATCATTATTATTATTATCATTATCAGTATTACTATTATTATTATTATTATTATTACTATTATCATCATTATTATTATTATTATTATTATTATTATTATTTTATTATTTACGGAGTACAATAAAAGTCCTTTTTTTAACAAGATCTCTTACCCCCTTCTCCCTCCTCCCTTTCCATATTGTACAGAGGAAAAAAAAAAGAATAAAAAGGGGGATCTCTGACACGGGATCTCCAATTGGATACAGGTCGCTCATGGAAATAATAATAGTAATAAAAAAATGGATGATACCCTTTAGTCGCTCGTATGGAAGGGTTTTATTGGTGTAATTCAGGATGCTAAGAGTCATTCAGCAAAGGTAGTTTTTGGCAAGATGTGGGTGGAAAAGGAACGCTGTTTTGAACATGTCTGAGACAGGCAGTTTAGAATTCATCGGCTGTTGTGTAAGAAGAGATAAATCCCCAATGTTTTTTTTTCCTTTCTTTTTCTTTCCTTCTTTTTTTTCCTGCTTCCTTTCTTTCTTTTTCTTTCTTCTTCTTCTTTCCTTTTCCCCTCTTCCTTTCTTTCTTTTTCTTTCTTCTTTCCTTATCTCTGGTTCCTGGGCCATTCTGGGCCACTCAGCGTCTCGTTCTGATTGCACTATTATCCCACTCCCAGGTAGTCTCGTCTAAATTGACTTGATATCGTTATTAGGAAAACTATAACTGTGATATAATGTTGAACAGATTTCGGTGACGATAATAGACTACTTAATAAGCTACCTGCAAAAAAAAAGAAAAAAAATCTTGGAAACACAGATTCTCTCTCTCTCTCTCTCTCTCTCTCTCTCTCTCTCTCTCTCTCTCTCTCTCTCTCTCTCTCTCTCTCTCTTTCTCTCTCTCTCTCTCTCTCTCCCGAACGCACACACAAACCACGTAAGAAAACACCGAAGAGACTGGAATAGAAAGGTCACTTACAACCCTTGAAGTCGAAGTAGTATATTTACATCACTGTCCTCAAGTAGTTCGTAACTAGATTGAAAAAAAAATCTATATATTTATCATTGTATGCTTATGCTCTTTCTAAGCAGAGTCACAGTTGGTCCCATATCCATCTGGACGTAAGGGACATGTTTGGTAGAGAAACATGCTTACTAAGCCTCGGGATGATGCGGTAGGCTGGCCAGTTCTCTTCCTCTCTCTAATGCCACTACTTTATTTTTCTTCCTCTATATCGGCTGATAAACATTCAGGTGTTCTAAGATCCGCCTTACAGTTGTAATTAATAAGGATACCGAATTGTTGTTTATGGCGATGATGAATGATAATGATAAAATGTCCTTAGAGTCCAAACGATATAAACATTATTGCTAAGTATATGCAAGACTTTATTTTTTAAAAAATCTGGTAAGGTCAATATGTTTATTATAAGGCGATAAACGCTAAATAAATACCAACTGATGAATACATGCTTAGGTATGCAAATTAATAGACAGGTAATAAACCATCAAATATACAGAGAAATTGATAAAACTTAGTCATGTACCTCTTAATACTAAAGATGAATTTTGTTTATAAAAATCTGTATGTGGAGCGACTTTAAAAGGATTGCATGCTAATATCAACAATAAATTCCTGCATGTTTGTAACCCCCTTGCTAGTTACGTTCCTTTTCAGCAAGTTTGCAGTTAGGGTGTATTACGCTATTCACTGTATACGGTGGTGTGTGTACGAAGCATAATGTTCGGCTGTGTACACTACGGTCGTTCTCTCAGACATTTCACGCACAACAAACATCCTTGTTAAATGAACACGCGACCATGGCATCTGTTTCTTTGTTTACCTTACAAATATCGTTCACGTGATGTTTTCAAAGGTCACGTCTTCTGCTTTTGCTGATAAAAGATAAGGTCAAGGTCATACGGTCTCTCTCTCTCTCTCTCCCCTCTCTCTATCTCTCCCCCTCTCTCTTTCTCCCCCTCTCTCTCTCTCCTCTCTCTCTCTATCTCTCCCTCTCTCTGTCTCTAACCTCACACACACACAGTCACACACGTCTCTCTCTCTCTCTCTCTCTCTCTCTCTCTCTCTCTCTCTTCTCTCTCTCTTCTCTCTTCTCTCTCTCTCCTCTCTGTCTCTCTCTCTCTCTCTCTCTCTCTCTCTCTCTCTCTCTCTCTCTCTCTCTCTCTCTCTCTCTCTCTCTCTCTCTCTCTCTCTCTCTCTCTCTCTCTCTCTCTCTCTCTCTCTCCTCCTCCCTCTCTTCTCCTCTCTCTCTCTCTCTCTCTGTCTTTCACTTATTCCCTCTTAGTTTAATTCCTGATTCAAATTGCAGATGGATTGGTTTGGATGCAAATGCAGCGATATGCACATGCAAAGGCAATCTCCAATATATACAGTAGACACATACACAATTCTCCCTCTACACACACAGACATCTGACCCCCTCAAAACATAAACAAACACAAAAAACATCTACACCCTGCACTCCCTTCCCCTTCAACCCCCTCT
>NW_020869997.1:77925-80425 GCF_003789085.1 Penaeus vannamei
AAATAGAGAGACGGAGAAGACAAACAGTGAGACAGAGGAGAGAGAGAGGGGGGGAGACAGAGAAAGAGAAAGGAGAAAGAGAAAGAGAGAAAGAGAGAAGAGAGAGAGAGAGAGAGAGAGAGAGAGAGAGAGAGAGAGAGAGAGAGAGAGAGAGAGAGAGAGAGAGAGAGAGAGAGAGAGAGAGAGAGAGAGAGGAGAGAGAGAGAGAGAGAGAGAGAGAGAGAGAGAGAGAGAGAGAGAGAGAGAGAGGAGAGAGAGAGAGAGAGAGAGAGAGAGAGAGAGAGAGAGAGAGAGAGAGAGAGAGAGAGAGAGAGAGAAAGAGAAGAGAGAGAGAGAGAGAGAGAGAGAGAGAGAGAGAGAGAGAGAGGAGAGAGAGAGAGAGAGGAGGGAGAGAGAGAGAGAGAGAGAGAGAGAGAGANGGACGAGACGAGCACCGAGAGAAGAGAGAGGCACGCAAGTAAGAGGCAGAGGAGCAGGAGAGGAGAGAGAGAAGCAGAGAGAGCAGGATGAGAGTGAGAGGGGCAGCGAGCAGGAGAGGCACAGGCAAGAGCGAGACGAGAGACGAGAGCAGAGGAGAGGGAGCAGAGAGGACCGAAGATGACGGAGGGACAAAGAGAGAAGAGAAGCAGAGAGAGAAGAGAGAGGAGGCGACGAGAAGAACGGAGGAGAGCGAGGAAGACCGGAGGGCCGGGCAGAGGGTAGTGGGATGACGAATCCCGGGAGTCTCAGAGACCTGAGAGAGAGAGAAGAGAAGAGAGAGGTGAGACGACGTAGAGAGAGAGACGAACAGACTTGACGAGCACGGGAGGAGTTGAGAAGAGATGAGGAGAGTGATGAAGGATAGCATGAGACTGAAGAGAAATTGCAGAAGACGGAAAAGAACGAGAGAGGAGAAAGAAGCAGAAGGGAGGACGAGAAAGGAGGAGAAAGGACGAGAAGAAGAGAGACTACGAAGAGGGGAGAGAGGAGAGGAGAGAGAGAGAAGAAGAAGGAGACGAGAGCGAGACGAGAGAGAGAGAAGAGAGAGAGAGAAAGCGAATGAGAATGACAAACCCGTAAAGATGAAAGAGAGAGAAGGAGAAAGAAAAAGAAAAGAAAGAAAAAAATAAAGAAAGAAAGGAAAGAAAAGAAAGAACATCACACATATTAGACACATATCACCCTCACCCTACGGAAAGCGGACACATCAAGGTGCTCGTCAGCCACCGTGTCAGCCATCGTGTCAGCCATCGTGTCAGCCGTCATCTCAGCGTCAGCCTTTACAGCATCCGGAGTCAGAGGGGGGTGGGGGGGGGAGGGGGATTCATCTTTACGACTTCTGCTCCGCTTGGGCGGCTGAGGAGAGGGCGAGCGGCGAGGGAGGGGGGGGAGCATGTGGCAGAGATAGATGGACTGGTCGCATATGCATACATATATTTGTATTTATATATTTGTATGCATTCACTCACACCCACACAAACACACACGCACACAACCATACACAAACACACACACAAACACACACCGCACACACAACACCACAACACGCACAACACACACACACACACACACACGCACACACCACACACACCCACACACAAAGATGCGCACACAACACACACACAGATTGCGCGCACACACACGCACACACACACACACACACACACGCACCACACACACACAAACACACACACACACTTCCATAAATACATATTCATAAGCATCCGCATTACCCACAAAGATCTTGACAACAAAAGCGGCGAGAGAGAGAGCGCGAATTCACTCCATAAAACCTCGCTTAAACGCCACGCATAAACTCAAGTCACAAACCGCTAATCACTGCCTTGATTAACCGTAAATCTAAGGTGTCTCCATTTCGTCTCGGATCCGCTTAAGTGCACAGCCATCAATTCCCCCTTCTTCTGCCTTCTCTTCCTCTCTCTCTCGTCTCTTTCTCTGTTCTTCTACTCTTTCTCTCCTTCTGTCTCTCTCTCTCTCTCTCTCTCTTTCTCTCTCTCTTTCTCCCTTGTATCTCTCCTTCTCTTCTTTCTCTCTTCTCTTTCTCTGTCTCTTCTCTGTCTTCTCCTCTTTCTCTCTCTCCCTCTTCTCTCTCACTCTCTCTCCCCCTTTGTCTCTCTCTTTCTCTCTCATTCTCTCTCTCTCTCTCTCTTTCTTTCTCTCTCTCTTTCTTTCTCTCTCTCTCCCTTTGTCTCTCATTCTCTCTCTCTCTCTCTTTCTTTCTCTCTCTCTCTCATCTCTTATCCTCCCACTCTCCTCTCTCACTGTCATGTGTTCTCCCTCCTATCCCATCTATCGTCACCCTATCCTCTCTATCCCTCCTCCCACCCCATCCCGTCCCCTCCTCTATCCCTCCCCCTCCCTCCCTACTCCTTCCCCTCCCTCCCACTCCCCCGACCCCCCTCCCTTTCCCTCCTCCCCTCTAGCTCCCCCCCCCCGCTCCGCCATCCCCTCCCACCCCGCCCCACCCCCTCCGCCCCCCTCTCTTCCCATCTTCTTGCTC
>NW_020869997.1:87925-95425 GCF_003789085.1 Penaeus vannamei
AACACCTGCTCCTCAACTGCATAAACACCGGAAGCCGTTGGCGAAACAGGTGTGCTATGCATCATCATTCTTGACTCGTTCAGATCTGGTGATTTATAGATTCGTTCACATCTATCTAAAGTCTTGTACATATTCACACATAACATTCTACATATCGTGCATTCCATACATACATGGGCATAGAATAGTATATTTACGCGCAATCATATCGTAGAAAACGTAAACAATTCGAAATGGAAACAAAATCGTGTTGTTCCTTCAAAGGTAAACAAAGAAACAAAACGCAAAAAAAATCACCGTTTTCAAAGGGTGAGAAAATAATATAAAACATAGATAAATAAATAGAAACAAAAGAGGCATCACCTTTTCAAANAGGAGAGAGAGAGAGAGAGAGAGAGAGAGAGAGAGAGAGAGACATCAGAGAATCATGTCCCTCTCCTGATTTGAGTCAACTATATTCCTAACTTGCCAATGATGAAAACAGGTCTTATTTCAATTCCTGTATCTCCACCTTCCTCCTCCTCCATCTCCTCCCCTTCCACCTTCGACCTCCACCTCCTCACCCGCCCCTTCCGTTCCTCCACCCACCACCTCCTCCTCCTTCTCCGCCTCCTCCAGTGATATCTAGTACAATCAAGTTTCACAGTATTTAAGATCCATTAGTCACATGTACCAATATTTTTTCCTTTAAAAATAGTCACCAGGAATTCCCAGTGCAATTGTCACAGGCCAGCAGGTGAGGAACATAACTTAGGTACGTAGGGTTAAGATCGATTAATTAGTTAAAGATTTATCTGGCTTCATTGATTATTTCCTTTGTTATTGTTTACGTCGCGTCTCACTTTTCTTCCTCCCTTCCAGTGATATTACTATTATTTCTGTTATTATCATTATTATCATTATTATATCATTATTAACTTCACTGTTTTTATCATTGTTATTATTATTATTATTTTGTTATTATATCATTATCATTAATATTAAAAAAAAAAATCTTACTTATACCTCAATGCAATTATCTTCGCTTTGCCGATTCCTTGAGACTGATTTTTTTATGTAGGATTTTTTTTGTGCTTTTTGTCTTTCTTTTCTTGGGATGATTATGTCTGTTCGAGCGGATTCGGGCTTTTTTTGCGGTCTCAGGCTTATACTCTCTCTTTCTCTGTCTTTCTGTGTCTCTTTCTTCTTCTTTTTCTCTCTTCCCCCATTTTTTCTCTTTTATTCTTTAGTTTCTCTTTCTCTTCTCTCTCTCTCTCTCTCTCTCTCTCCTCTCTCTCTCTCTCTCTCTCTCTCTCTCTCTCTCTCTCTCTCTCTCTCTCTCTCCCTCCCTCCCTCCCTCCCTCCCTCCCTCCCTCCCTCCCTCCCTCCCTCCCCTCCCTCCCTCCCTCCCTCCCTCCTCCCTCCCTCCCTCCCTCCCCTCCCCCCCCCTCTCTCTCTCTCTACCCAATGATGACGACATAGGAAAATGTAAAGTTCTTATCTGCATTCATGAAGCGGCAAACTGGTCGACCTGATAGAGCATTCACAGCCCCACCTCGCTTTATCGTTATCTCTCTCCTCGCCCTGGGCATATCTCGGTAATTATGCTCATTAAAGCCTTGTTCTCCAGCGTATATCCTCTCTTTATTCTCTCTGCTTCCTTCTCTTCATCAGTCGTTCTAATGATTTTTGTCTTATCTCTTACTCCAGTTTCATAATACTTCTCTATCTCTCTCTTGATTTTCTCTGTTTTTTTTTTCTCTCTCTCTCTCTATCTATCTATCTGTTTCCTCCTCCTCTCTCCCTTTCCCTCTCTCTCTCTTCATCCTTCTTTCTCTCTGTCTCTCTTTCATTCTCTCTCTCTCTCTCTGTCTCTCTCTGTTCTGCTCCTTTTACCTCTTCTAGCTTCTTTCGATGCACATCAAAATATGAAGGTAGAATTAATACATACTGATAAACAATATATAGAAATCTTAAATGCCTAAATTAAACAAACTAAAAAATTGAATCCAAAAAAAAAAATACACAAACACACACAAACACATTTCATAAAAACGGGAAAGCTGTTTTTTTTTTTTATTTTATTTATTTATTTATTTATTTTATTTATTTTTTTTTAAGAGACTCACTCGATCTTTTGGCGCCTTCGATTCTGCATCACTTTTCGTCTCTTCTCGCTCTCGTTTCGGTCTCCTGTCCTGTCTCTCTTGTCTCTGTTTGTTTGTTTCGCGCTCTCTCTCTCTCTTTATTTCTCTCTGTCACTGCCTCTGTCTGTCTCTCTGTCTCTCTCTCTCCTCCCTCTCTCTGTCTCTCTCTCTCTCTGTCTCTCTCTCTCTCAATCTTAATCTTAATCTCATCTCAGTCTCATCTTAATTCCAACCTCAACCTCATTTCAATCTCGACCTCAATATCAACCTTATCCTTATCTTAATCTCAAGCCCATCTCAATCTCAATCTCAAACTTATCTCAATATCATCATCTCAATCTCATCTCAGTATCAGTATCATATCAGTCTCATAACAATCTCAATTATCAATCTCATTATCTATCTCAATCTCATCTCATTATCAACATCATCTCAATATCAATCTCATCTCAATCTCATATCAATCTCCAATTTCATTATCAACATCATCTCAATATCAATCTCATCTCAATCTCATATCATCTCAATCTCATTATCAACATCATCTCAATATCAATCACCTCAATTTTATATCACATCTCAATATCAACATCATCTCAATCTCATCTCATATCAACATCATCTCAACCTCATCTCAATCTCAACCTCAGGCGCAGTCGTCATGAGGTGGAAACGTCTTGCGTGCATTGCGTGTTCTCTGGCTGGGCGAAGGTGTCAGGCCAAAAACACCCTTAAGAACATTAAGCTTGGGCAAGCAACGTGAAGGCAGACTTAGAGAAAAGCAAAATTTCGGTCAATATGAGAAGCAACAATGTGTTAAATGGATGGATGACAAAGGGTTATTGATATCTGATTTTTATTTTCGTTTGTGTTTATTCTCCTTCTCTCTCCTTCCTCCCATCTCCCTTCCTCCTCTCTCTCTCTCTCCTCCGTTTCCTAAACACCGTTCTGTAATGGTCTCTCACCTCTCCCTCCCTCTAACCCTTCCACCTCCCTTCCCATCTCCCTTCCCTCTCCCCCTCATATCTCCCTCCCTCCTCCAACCCTTCCACCTCCCTTCCCAATCTCCCCTCCCTCCCTCACCCTCCACCTCCCTTACCCTTCCTCCCCTCATATCTCCCTCCTCCCTCCCTCCCTCTCTCCCCCTCTACTTCTCCTAACTATAATACCTCCCCCTCTCCCCTCTCCCCCTTCCTCCCCTCCCTCCCTTTCTCACCCTCTACTTCTACCTCCTCCTCCTCACCCTCCCTATCCCCCTCTCCTTCCCTCCCCCCCCTCCCTCCCTCCCTTCCTCCCTCCCTCCTCCCGCTCCCCCTCCCTCCCTCCCTCCCTTCCCTCTCCTCCATTTCCTCAACAACACGTTCCTTACTCACCTTAACCGAGGTCGATGTAATTTAATGCAGAACCGTTTTGACCCCATCGAGCGAGGTCATTTGATTCCACAAGCGGATCAGTGTAAGCCTTGTCGTCGCGGAAATGCCGTGTTGTCTCCTCTTTCTCTTCTTTCTCTCTCTTCTCTCTGTCTGTCTGTCTGATTTTCTCACTTTCTTTATTTTCTCTCTCTGTCTGTCTATCTCTTTTTTCTCGTTTCTCTGTCTAGTTTTTTCTTCTCTTCTTTTTTTTCTCCCCTCTTTCTTTTATCTCTTTCTCTCAGTTTTTTTTCTTTCTCTCTTGCGTTCTCTCTCTCTGTCTTTCTCCCTCTCTCTCTCTCTCTCTTTCTCTCTCTCTCTCTCTCTCTCTCTCTCTCTCTCTCTCTCTCTCTCTCTCTCTCTCTCTTCTCTGTGGTGTGTCTCTATTTCCTTCTCTCTGTCTTTCTCTTCTCTTCTCTCTTCTCTCTCTCTCTCTCTCTCTCTCTCTCTCTCTCTCTCTCTCTCTCTCTCTCTCTCTCTCTCTCTCTCTCTCTCTCTCTCTCTCTCTCTCTCTCTTCTCTCTCTCTCTCTCTTTCATTATGCTTAATATAACTTGTATGCATATCTTTTTCTTATTTCTTTATCTATTTTCATATCACCACGCTTATCATCACTTTTAGATTATGTCAATAATTTCAATTTTCTCATTATCTTTACCGTCGATATATCACTAATTCTATCCATCAGGTTAATTATTCCGTTTATTCATTCTGCTTATCATTTCTCTCGCTTTTACAATTACTCCGTTAACTCATTATGATAATTATACATTTGCATATCCCTTGTCGCTTGCCTTGCTTCGGTCCTGCTGGAGTTTTCTTATCTTATCTTTCGTCTAAGTAAGAAATGATAAGATATACACTAACTGTTAAACAGGAGTGCGTTATATATATTATATATATATATATATATATATATATATATATATATATATATATATATATATATATATATATATATATTATATATATATATATATATATATATATATATATAATAGTATAAGTGATAGTGATGATTCGGGTTATGATAATGACGTATATGTTAAGATAATTTATGATGATTTATGGTTATGATAATGACGGTAACGATGATGATTATTATAATGGTAATGATTATGACACGTTTCATGATGATGTCAATTATAATGATAATGATGTTTTTTTCATGATGATGCTGATAATGATGATAATCATACTATTACTACTAAAGTTGTTACTAGAACTAACAGTGATGATAATAGTAATGATAATAATAATGATAATGGTAACAATGATAATAAACGATAATAATGATGATTACAACAACTGCAACACTACCAACAACATAAAAACAACAATGATAATGATTATGGTAATGTAAAGGATAATAAAAGTGATAATGACAATGATAAGGAAAAGAAAAACGATAATGATAGTAATTATAACAGTAATGATAATGATTAAAGCAACAAGGTTAATAATAATAAAGATGATGATCCTGATGGTAACAAAATTATAACAGCAACAACAAAATTAACATCAACTATGAAAATGATGATAATAAAGATAATGTTCATAAAACAATTCAAAGAAATGATTGCCAAACAATGTAAATGGCAAACGAAATTAATCAAAGTAATCAGAAGCATAATTGATTAACAAAATTAATAAAAAAAAACAACAACAGAAAATAACAAAACTGCAAAGCTAAATATTTATTGTAGTCTCTAACAATCTTTCACTACTCGCCACTATATATGGATTTGCGGGACCGTGATAGCGAGCGCCGGGCTAGCCAAATATTTATATAAATGTTTCCTACTTCGTCAAGTTTGAATTGAATATGACAAACGGAAAATTTCATTTTTCAGGCCAGTCCAGCTGTCGTGTTTTCAGCTCTATTTATATATCAGAATGACCAGTAGCATGGGTCAGATCTCATTGGTTGGCGGTGTATGTGTGGGATATTTTATTTTTTATTTATTTATTTTATTCTTTTTTTTAACGCGGGTCTGTTGTGGAAATTATTGGTTAGATTTATGACTTCAGCGCAACGGCATTCGGGGGAAAAATAGAGAGAGTAGGTGTGTTTTTATATGATTGTGGTTCTTGCTCTTACTGTTGAAATTTGTAGGTGATATGTGTGGCCGCGAAAGGCATGTCTGCAGTCTCTCCTTTTCTCTTTTTTTTTCTTTCTTTTCGTCTTTACTGTCTCTGTCTGTTTTTCTGTCTGTCTGTCTGTCTGTCTGTCTGTCTGTCTGTCTGTCTGTCTGTCTGTCTGTCTGTCTGTCTGTCTGTCTGTCTGTCTCTCTCTCTCTCTCTCTCTCTCTCTCTCTCTCTCTCTCTCTCTCTCTCTCTCTCTTCTCTCCTCTCTCTCGTCTCTCTTCTCTCTTCTCTCTCTCTCTCTCTGCTCTCTCTCTCTCTCTCTCTCTCTCTCTCCTCTCTCTTTCTACGTTACCACATCCTTTTGAGATGTAATCTTTTTGTCTCAATAAACTTGTCAAAGTCAAGTCTCTCTCTCTCTCTCTCTCCTTCCTTCTTTCTCTCTATTCCTTCCCTACTCCCTCCCTCTCTGCCATCCTCCTTTTCTCCCTCCCTTGTCTTCTTCCTTCTTTCTCTCTCTCCCTCCCCCCTCCTCTGCTTGTGTTATTTTCTTTGTGCAAGATTTTTTTTTACCCTTTTCCTCGGGCGTTGAGAAGGACGAAGGAAAACGAGAATAAATAAACCAGGGAATAGAATTTAATGTCCGACTGAAACAACGACGGTTTAAAAACGTAAAAAAAAAAAAAAAAAAAATCATACCTGTCTCGAGAAAAATTATGGTCGTCTAGCGATAAGAATCTCTTTCTTCTCTCTCTCTTCTCTCTCTCTGTCTGTCTGCTTGCATGTTCTCTGTCTCTCTCTGGTATCAGTCTTCCTTTTTTACTTCTTTCTTCCTCTCTTTCTCCCTCCCTTTTCCTCTTCGTTTCTATGATCTATTCTCTTATCTGTCGCCATTCTCTCTCTCTCTCCTCTTCTTCCTCCCTCCGTCCCTCCTTCCCTCACTCTCTCTCTCTCTCCCTTCCTAGCTTTCCCCTCTTTTCCTTCCTAGCTTTCCCCTCTCTTCCTTCTCTCTCCCTTATTCCCTCTTTCTCTCCCTTTATCTCCTTCTCTCTCCCTTATTCCCTCTTTCTCTCCCTTTATCCCCTTCTCCCTCCCTTCGTTCTCTCTCTCCCTTATTCCCTCCCTCCCTTCGCTCTCTCTCCCTTATTCCTCTTCTCTCCCTTTATCTACTCCTCCCTCCCTTCGTTCTCTCTCTCTTATTCCCTCCCTCTCTCCCTTTATCCCCTCCTCCCTCCCTTCGTTTTCTCTCCCTTCGCTCTGTCTCCCTTTATCTCCTCCTCTCTCCCTTATTCCCTCCTCTCTTTCCCTTATTTCCTCTTTCTCTCCCTTGATCCCCTCCTCTTTCCCTTATTCCCTCCATCCCTTCGTTCTCTCTCCCTTATTCCCTCCCTCTCTCCCTTTATCCCCAGCTCTCTCGCTTATTCCCTCCCTCTCTCCCTTTATCCCCTCCTCTCTCCCTTATTCCCTCCCTCTCTCCCTTTATCGCCTCCTCCCTCTCTCGTGCATGCGCATTTCCTTGCTCTAAACCAGCGATCTATTCTGATGCGAGGTAATTATCGAGTTTCATTATGCACCGACCTTTGGACGTGATAACCGGGCTATTTCGACCTGCCAGTCTCTCGCTGCCAACCCTGTCTTATCTCTCTGTCTCTCGCTTATCTCTCTTATTTCTCTGTCTCTCGCTTATCTCTCTTATCTCTCTGTCTCTCGCTTATCTCTCTGTCTCTCTGTCTCTCGCTTATCTATCTTATCTCTCTGTCTCTCGCTTATCTCTCTGTCTCTCTCTCTTATCTCTCTGTCTCTCGCTTATCTCTCTTATCTCTGTTACTCTCTTTGTCTCTCGCTTATCTCTCTTATCTCTCTGTCTCTCGCTTATCTCTC
>NW_020869997.1:107925-112925 GCF_003789085.1 Penaeus vannamei
TATTGCTCTACTATACAGATTTGGTACAACAGAACGTTTGATGAGCTTTCATTGGAATCAAAGGAACACTTGATTTTGACACATTCAAAATATTTTAGTATGGATTATGTCAACACGCTGAATGCACCTGTTATGTGTGCAAAACGAAAGGCCAATCTATGCAGTAATGTGCGAATACGTTTGTCTTTTTGTTTATTTGTTTTGATTGTGTGTGTGTGTGTGTGTGTGTGTGTGTGTGTGTGTGTGTGTGTGTGTGTGTGTGTGTGGTGTGTGTGTGTGTGTGTGTGTGTGTGTGTGTGTGTGTGTGTGTGTGTGTGTGTGTGCATGCATGTGTGTATGTGTGTGCATGCATGCGTGTGCGTGTGTCGTCGTGCGTGCGTGCGTGTGTGTGTGTGCATGCGTCTGCAGGCATGCATGTACATATGTCCGTCGCTTTACATTACACGAATGATATAACACATACGTGCACAGAATAACACACCAAAAGCCGTGACGACAACGGACACAAAATAATCATATTTTTCGTTGATTACAGTCCTGACATTATTGCCTGCTTAACTCCTACTACCAATTACTGGAACCCGAGCAGTAATTTCCTGTCGTGAACATTAGTATTCTAAATGGAAACAGATGAATAGAATTTACATGAGGTTTCCCATGCCATTACGTGTTTGAAATAGCTTTTATACATAAACAACAGGTACTTGATAAATACATTTGCTATGCAATAAATGCATCGGTTTATGGCCGCTGCATTTTGCTCATTTGCTTAACCAAAGCGGGTTCCGTTTTCTTACTCTGTATATTTGCTAATGTCGGTTGCCTCCATGTTTTTTTTATTTTTTTATTTTTTTTCAATTTTCATGTTTTTTTTTCAATATTGCAGTGCATTTTACTCTTCTACTTGACGAAAGCGTTTTGTGCTGTAACTTGTGTTGCTGCTAATGTTGGTTACCATAAAAGATGTGTACTACGTAAATCATTGTGTAAAACATGTGAATCACCAAAAAGTGTAAATCACGATGTAAAAAATTAAGATAGAATCACCATGGAAAAAAATATAAATCGCCATATAATGTAGATTACCCTATAAACTGTGCAGACCATGTACAAAAAAAAGAGAAAAAATGTAAATCAACATGTAAAAATAATGTTAAACCTCATGTAAGAAATATAATTTTCCATGTGAATTTATGTTAATCCTCATGTAAAATAAATGTAAATCATGTAAAAATAGTTAATCCTCATGTAAATTTATGTTAATCATCTTGTAAAAACATTTAAATCCTGTAAAAATATGTTAATCCTCATGAAAAAATATGTTAATCCTTATGTAAAAAGATGTAAATCATAAAATCATGTCAATCTTCATGCCAAAAAAAAAAAAAAAAAAAAAAAAAAGTTTATCACCATATATCAAAAGCTAGATTAAAAAAAACAGTTTTAGAGCAACATGTTTTCAGCAAAACATTTTACTCCCAATGTCCTATTTCTTTTAATGACAACGAAGACACTGAGTGTATCATAGATTATGGGATTTATTATGATACATCAGAGGAGATTTAAAGGAAGATGGTAACTGGTAAACGACACGTGTCTATCATCTAGAGGATATATGTTGATGCGTGTTTGATATATCTTTTATATCTTTCTGTTATTGGTATTATTGTTATTATTATTATTATTTTTATTGTTAATATTGTTATGATTGTTATTATTATTATTATTGTTATTATTATTATTAATGTTATTATTGTTATTACTGTTATTATTATTATTGTTATTATTGTTGTTATTATTATTATTATCATTATTGTTATTGTTATTATTATTACTATTATTATTATTATTATTATTATTATTATTATTATTATTATTATTGTTATTATTGTTGTTATTACTGGTGTTGTTATTATCAGCATCATTATTGTTATAATTGCTGTTATTTTCCTTATTATTATTATCATCATCCTTATCATGATTACTAGTATTATTACAATTATTTTCATTATCATATTCTTTATTTTCACCATTATTGTTATTAGTATTATTATTACTTTTTTGTTATTATCATCGTTTTCATTAACATTATTATCATTATTATCATTATCATTATTATCATATCTTTATTTATAATAATGATAATTGTAATAATAATAGTAATAATAATAGTAATCATAATAATTATGATAATTATTATTATTGTCATTATTATTAGTATCATTATCATTATTACTACTATTATCATCATTATCATTATCATCATTATCATCATTATTATCATTATCATCGTCATTATTATTATCGTTATTATTGCTATTATTATCATTATCATTATCGTAGTAATGATTATTATCATTACCATTATTGCCATTTTTATCTATTATTATTTTCATCATTATTATTATCATTATCATTATTATCCTTTTTTTTATTTTTTTCATTATCATTTATCATATATAGGAAATCAAAATACAACCATTTCTTGACGCTAGTTATAAGATACATCCATTAAAATCTAAAAAAAAATACATCGAAAAATTAACTTCTTCTAAACACTGGATATCAGTTTCCATTAAGTTTCGTTCATAGTTAAACAAAAAAGACTTTGTTTATTCATTAAACAATAAGAAAAATAGATGAAATGATATTCTGGCATGTTGGCAGAACAAAGGACGGAGAGATTGGATAAACTTGTGAGAGTGTATATTAAGAAAAGGAAAATGGAAAGTGTGATGAAAGTGTGAATACGATATCACTCTTTTATTTACATATAAATGGATGATATGTGTTTGCACGTGTGGGTGATAATCCATCTCTCTGTTTGTCTGTCTGTCTGTTTTTCTCTCCTTTCCCCCTCTCTGTTTGTCTGTCTGTTTTAGTCTGTCTGTCTGTTTTTGTCTGTCTGTCTGTTTTTCTCTCCTTTCCCCGCTATCTACTTGTCTATCTGGCCCCCCCCTCTCTTCTCCTCCTTTCAGTTATCCCTTTCTCCCTCTCGTCTTTCTCGCTTTCTATTTCTCTCTCTCTCACTATTTCTCCTCGTGACTTTTCTCTTATTCTCCCATTCTGACTCCGGCTCTCTCTCTCTTCTGTCTGTTTGCCTCTCCCTTTCACATCCATACCTCTTCTCTCTCTCTCTCTCTCTCTCTCTCTCTCTCTCTCTCTCTCTCTCTCTCTGTCTATCTATCTATCTATCTCTATCTCTATCTCTCGCCTTCTCTCTCTCTTTTCTCCCTCTCTCCTCTCTCTTTCTCTCCCCCCTCTCTCTCTCCCCTTCTCCCTCCCTCTCACGTTCTCCCCCTTTCTCTCATTATCCTTCTCTAGCTTTGCACACCGAGGATGCTTGGTTACACGATGCGGGCGCGCGGGCGGGTGGGAGGAGGGAGGGTGGGCGGGTGGGCGGTTAGTCGCGAGGACCCCTTCGACCGCCCTGCTTTCATGTGGTGAAGGGCGTGAAGATGCTTGCAAGCACCTTGGGTTCTGCACCAAAGCACGGGGATAACAAGAAGAGGAGGAGGAGGAGGAGGAGGAGAAGGAGGGGAGGAGGAGGAGGAGGGGAGGAGAAGGAGGGGAGGAGGAGGAGGGAGGAGGGGTGGAGAAGGAAGAGGAGGAGGGGAGATAAGGGGGGATAACAAGAAGAGGAGGAGGAGGAGGAGAAGGAGGGTGGAGGAAGAGGAGGAGGAGGAGGAGGAAGAGAAGGAGGGGAGGAGGAGGGGGTGGAGAAGGAGGAGGAGGAGGGGAAATAAGGGGAGGGATAACAAGAAGAGGAGGAGGAGGAGGAGGAAGAAGGAGGGGTGGAGGGAGGAGGAGGAGGGGAGGAGGGGTGGAAGAGGGGTGGAAGAGGGTGGAGAAGAGGAGGGAGAGGAGAGGAGGGGTGGAGAGGAGAGGAGGAGGGGAGATAAGGGGAGGGATAACAAGAAGAGAGGGGGGGAGGAGGGGGAAAGAAAGGGAAAGAGGGAGGAGGAATGAGAGGAGGGAGGAGGGAGGAGAAGGAAGAAAGAGGGATGAGAGGAGGAGGAGGGGAGGAGGGGGGAGAAAGGGAAGAAGGGAGGAGGAATGAGGAGAAGGAGGGGAGGGCTGAGGATGAGGGAGGAGGAGGAGATACCTCAGCAGGGATGTCGTTTGGAAAATGGTCACGAGAGAGAGTTCATTAAGTAATGATAATAATAATGATTATTATTATTGTCATTGTTATTGTTATCATCATTATTCCTCTCGTGATTATTATCAGTGTCATTATTGTTATATTTGTTATTATTGTCATGGTTATGATTATCCTAATTGTTATTATCATCATTATCATTATTATTATTATCCCTATCATAATTCTACTATCATCATCATTGCTATCATCATCAGTACCATCACCATAATTATGCTTTTTATCATTACTATTATTATCATTTTCCTCGCCTGTGCTTCATTAAAAGTCAATTTGCACAACTTACGTATACATTTGTGTGTATGTGTATGTATTCACCGACAACACACAGAAACATGTGTTTATTTGAATGAAATAAAAATACTATAACGTGTTTATCTGTTTACTGTTCTTTTTTTTTTTTTTTTTTTTTTTTTTTTTTACATCGTGTGGTACGGTTCTTAGTACAACACCAAACCAGATTAATCGCCTTTTATCTTTTTGTGTCAACTTCTAAAACATCTTTCTGAACGATAGCCGAGTTTGATGTTTTTATGTTTTATGCTTTGAAGTCTCCTTAACCATGCTTCTAAGTTGAGGTTTCAGATCCTTTTAATGATTCTTCCAAAAATGTTCCATTTGATTTTATGGCACGTTTTATGAAAATTGTTTTGAGTTCAGCCCTTTCTGGAATTATTATTATTTCTCCTCGATAGACACTATTTTCTCAATCAAAAACACATACACGTTTATAAGATACATGGCAAGTAGATTAGGTTCCCCACCAAGTTTAACACAGTCTCAACTACCAAGAATTGAGTAATGGCTTACAGTGTGTTGCACTGATGATAACCTGTGT
>NW_020869997.1:157925-165425 GCF_003789085.1 Penaeus vannamei
CTCTGTCTCTGTCTCTCTCTCTCTCTCTCTCTCTCTCTCTCTCTCTCTCTCTCTCTCTCTCTCTCTCTCTCTCTCTCTCTCCTCTCTCTCTCTCTCTCTCTCTCACACACACACACACACACACACACACACACACACACACACACACACACACACACACACACACACACACACACACACACACACACACACACACACACACACACACACACACACACACTCTCTCTCTCTCTCTTTGATTTTCAAGTTATTGTCTCTTGGCATTTCTATCAATTAGTTTGTAAGTTTATCTGTGTATCTAGCTGGGTGTGTAAGTGTGTACATCTATTTGTCTCTAGCGTACATCTATTTAGCTGGTGTGTAAGTGTGTACATCTATTTACCTCTAGCTGGGTGTGTAAGTGTGTACATCTATTTACCTCTAACTGGGTGTGTAAGTGTGTACATCTATTTACCTCTAGCTGGGTGTGTAAGTGTGTACATCTATTTACCTCTAGCTGGGTGTGTAAGTGTGTACATCTATTTACCTCTAGCTGGGTGTGTAAGTGTGTACATCTATTACCTCTAGCTGGTGTGTAAGTGTTACATCTATTTACCTCTAGCTGTGTAAGTGTGTACATATTTACCTCTAGCTGGTGTGTAAGTGTGTACATCTATTTACCTCTAGCTGGGTGTGTAAGTGTGTACATCTATTTACCTCTAGCTGGGTGTGTAAGTGTGTACATCTATTTACCTCTAGCTGGGTGTGTAAGTGTGTACATCTATTTACCTCTAGCTGGGTGTGTAAGTGTGTACATCTGTTTACCTCTAGCTGGGTGTGTAAGTGTGTACATCTATTTACCTCTAATCTGTCGATATATCTGGCTGTTTCTACACAACTCTCTCTTTCTCTCTCTCTCTCTATCTATTTATCTGTCTATCTATTGATCGATATACCTACCTGTCTATCTCCACCCGTCTATCTATCTATCCGGTTAGCTATTTATCAACCTCTCCTCGCTGCCAGCCACTCTCTTCCTTCCCGTTTCTCTCGAGTTATAAATTTCTCAATGTCCTCGCTGTCTGACCTTTTTTGCTATCGTCGTTTTAACTCAATCTTCCAAATTTCCAGTTGGTCACGTTTCATTCCAGCAATTTTCCAAAGTTGATGTTATATACTCTTGGATTTTTTTTCTTCTCTCTCTCTCTCTCTTCCCCTTTTTTCGAATGAGAAAATGCTCCGTGGAGGATTTATATATATAAGAAGAGAGTCGGCAGCGTCAACAACTTCCAATGTTTGACTGTTTTCACTTCGTTTCTTTCGCGGATTATCCTCGGAAGTGAGACAATGGCAGCGCGGGCGAGGATGGCGGGCCCCTGCGCCGCGGGACAGGACCCTAGGACTCGCTACTTCGCTCTCGCTCTCCCGTTCTTGCTCTTCGTTCTCGCTTCATTATTCTCGCTTTTTGTCTTTTGTCTCCATCTTTTGTCTCCCTCTCTCTCTCTCTCCTTGTGTTTCTATTCCTCTCTCCTCTCTCCCTCCCTCCCTCCCTCTCTCTCTCTCTCTTCTCCTCTCCTTCCCTCTCTCTCTCTCTCTCTCTCTCTCTCTCTCTTCTCTCTCTCTCTCTCTCTCTCTCTCTCTCTCTCTCTCTCTCTCTCTCTCTCTTCTCTCTCTCTCTCCCTCCCTCCCTCCCTCCCCCCCCTCTCTCTCTCTCATTCACTCTCTCAGTCCTTTAGCCTGCCTCTTGCAACAGAGCCCGCCCACTCATCATTTGACCTTACCGGCTTTAATATAGAATACTTCTGCAACGTCACCCCAGAGTTGCGGTGTAGATTGCAAAAATATTGATGAAATTGCAATACTGAAGTAGACACAGAGATATCTTAATAATGAGATATCGACCATAGTGCTACCGCATTTGCTATTACGTCCATAAGTCTGGGTTGGATTGTATCCGAAAATTGCAACATACTGCAACCTTTGCAGTATGAACGACACTTGTATTTTCGACTGATTTATTATCTTTTTATATTTGATGAATTTAATTTAATAATTTAATTTAATAAAAATGTACGTTTCAGTAACATGCTAATTATCAGCTACCACGTGACTAAACCTTTCAGAAATGAAAAATGTTTACAGGATGTAAATTACCTGTAATTGCTACGATTATCCAGTGCCAGACACTGTGATCAGAAGTTCAATTTTAATCCCTGTACATAAAACAATCTGCAAAATATAATACCCTTGTTATTAGATTAATGAATGTCAAATCACCCGTATTGGCAAACTGTTTTCTTTACAAGCATAAGCAACGAAACGAAAACATGAGAACTATTGATAATCTGCAAATAGACTGCTTTCCTTCTGAACTCTCTATGCCTCTCTATGCCTTTATAGCCTTAACAGGTCCATTAGATTTCGAGTTAGATCATAAACGCCCATTAGCTCATATTTCGATTCTTTGATACGAGGCATATGCTGTTAAAGCATTTTGAATTGCTTGTTATAGATTTTACGCACATGGCTCCGTGCGCGGGCGTGTGAGTGAGTGAGTGTGTGTTTGTGTGTGTGTGTGTGTGTGTGTGTGTGTGTGTGTGTGTGTGTGTGTGTGTGTGTGTGTGTGTGTGTGTGTGAGGGGGGGGGAAGAGAGAAAGAAACTAAGAAAGAGAAAGAGAGACGCGCAGACAGTGAAAGTGAGAGTGTGAGCAAAGGAGGGGGAGAGGAAAACAGAAACACAGGTCAAAAGAAATTACCATATATGGTTAGTAACATAGAAATATAGATATATAGAAAAAGAGGCATATGAATAATGAAGAGAGACTGAGCTGATTTATATTTCTGCAATTGCTTTACCAATTTGGTTGCTAAATCCTAATAAGTGCGCCACTACAGTTCCTGAAATTCATCTCAATTTCTAAAGCTGATGTTGCGCGATAGCCAAACGCTTTGCATTATGGATATATATCGTATTTAGATAAACATATGAGAAATATACTACTTCTATTATTTTTGCAATGGATATATATCGTATTTACATAAACGTAATTAATATACTATTACTATTGTTTTTGCAACTGCAATTACTATTACAATTCCTAATACTACTGGTGATAATGATAACAGTTATAATGAGGATAATGAGAGTAGCAGTACTGATGAAAATAATAATGATAGTAATAGTAGTAATAATAATAAGGATGATGATGACGATGACGATAACAATAATTGTGATAAAATAATATTGATGATCATTATCGTTATTGTTAATATTATTATCATTATGATGATGATGATGGTGATAATGATGATAATAATGATAATGATAACAATGGCAATAACAATAATGACTCTGATTATAGGGATAATAATGGCAGCAACAAGACAATGATGATAGTAATGATAATAATGATAACAGTACTAGTTGTAACAATAGTAGTAATGATAATAACGATAAAAACAATGCTAGCAATCACGACGGTGATCTTTGTTAGTGATAATAAAAATCGCAAGAATAATGATACTGATAGCAACAATAAAGATAAAGATAATAATAATGAAGCTCACGATAATGAAAGAAAATGGTGACAATGATGATAAGAATAATAAAAGTAATGATGATGATGATACGAATAATGATAACACCAATGATTATGATGTTGATGATAGTAATACTGATTATAGTAATAGTGATGGTTAAAATGATAATAATATTGATAACAACAACAGCAACAACAGCAATAATGATAATAATAATAATAGTAATAATAATGATAATGATAAAAATAATAATAATAATGATAATAGTAATAATAATAATAATGATAATAGTAATAATGATAATAATAATAATGGTAATAATAATGATAATGATCATAATAGTAACGATAGTAGTATTTGTCATACTAATAGTAATGATAATGATAATAATGATGGTGATAATAATGATAATAGTAGTAATAATAATCATAATAATAGTAATAACCATAATGATAATCATGGTAATAATAAAGATAAAGAAGATGGTAATTATGCCAGTAATGATAATGATCGTAATGATTATGTAGAAAATAATGATAACAATGATAAAGATTATGATAATAATGATAATTGTACTGATAATAATAATTATCATTTTTCATTATTAATATTTTTATCATTATCATGAGCAGTACTGACATTTTTATCACTATTATTATTATCATTATAATCATTATCATTAGCAGTATTGCTATTTCTATCATTATTATCATCATTATCATTAATGTTATCATCATTGACATTATCATTATCTATATCCCCTTAACAATGATAAAAGATAAAAAAAATAACATAATAATTTTAAGAAGAGGCGCTCTTTCCTCTCTCTCTCTCTCTCTCTCTCTCTCTCTCTCTCTCTCTCTCTCTCTCTCTCTCTCTCTCTCTCTCTCTCTCTCTCTCTCTCTCTCTCTCTCTCTCTCGCTTTATTATTCCCCTTCGTGAAACCTACCACATGCAATGTTACTTCGTGCTGGAAGGAAGCGAGAGCGTGAAAGCGAATTGCGTCGAGGAGAGGCGGAGCGACGGAAAGTTGATCTACACTTAACGAATGGCACTGACACCGATCTCTTTATCACTTCTAACGAAGATTCCCTAAAAAATCTCTTTCGACTTTTTTTTTTCTTTATATGATATGGAGTGTTTTGAATAACGGGGGAAATTTTAGACAGCTTGGTATGTGAATGATTAATGCATAGAATATTCAAGGAAGTTGATGGAAACCACAAAACGATTTTCATATTTCATGCAAGATAATATTATATACTTTGCATAAATAATAAACGCACTCTGAAATCATTCTTCATTAAAGAAGAAGAAAAACATGTAAGACGACCTCATCCCATCTTTTTTTTCAAATCCTCCAATCACGTCACAACTATAATATCGAGATCAATTAGAATAGCGGTGATTGGATGACGATGCATGTTCCGCTCTGATGATTGGCTCCTTTCCCTTCCCGCCTCCACCAATCCGCGCCCGAGAAAGGTGAACCGGTTTTCTCCCTTTCGGATTTCGGTTCCTCTTCTGCTCGCCTTTCCCTCGCCGCCTTTGGATCCTTTCTCGATGTTCTCTCTCTTCCTGTCTGTCTGTTCTGCTGTCTGTTTGTCTAAGTAACAGCCAATCAATGTATTTTATTTTTAAATGTCAATTCACCAAACTCCCTAATAGTTCGACAATTAATATGCAATCATAATGATAATAGTGGTAGACATAAAGATAAAAATTACGAGAAATTATTATCAATAATGATAATGATAATGAAAGATAACAACAATGATAATAATAATACTATTGATTGTGATAAAGAGGATGATAGTAATAGTAATAATAATAGAGATGACAATAATAGTAAGGATGATGATAATAATAAAGATAGTAAGGATAATGATGATAATAAGTAGAAAGCAATAAAAATAATGGTAATAACAATAATAGTAACAATAATAATAATAGTAATGATGATAATGATGATAATGAGATTATCATTATCCCAATGATGATAATGATAATAGAAGTGACAAGGATAATATCAATAATAATGATAATAATGATAGTAATAATTATAATAATAATAATAATAACAATAATAATGATAATAATAATAATAACAATAACAATAATAATAATAAGGCTGATAACAATAACTATTATGATCATAATAGTCACAATGATAACAATACTAATAAAGAGAAGACAAAGAATTATTATAATAATGATTATGATAAGAATAATGAAGATAATAGTAATAGTAATGATAAGAATAATGATGATGGTGATAATAGTAATATTTATGATAATTATAATAATAATAATAATAGTAATAGTAATAACAATAATAATAATAATAGTAACTGTAATAACAACAACAATAATAATAATAATAATAATAATAATAATAATAATAATAATGATAATATATAATAATAATGATAATAATAAATAATAATAATAATAATAATAATAATAATAATAATAATAGTAATAATAATAATGATAATAATAGTGATAATGATAATAATAATAATAATTTAAAAAATGATAATGATAATAATAATAATAATAATAATAATAATAATAGTAATAATAATGATAATAACAATTATGATGATAGTGATATAATAATAACTAATATGATGTTAATATTGATAGCAATAATAATAACAGCAACAACAATTATGATAATAATAATAAAAAATTATAATATAATGGTAATGATAATACCAATGATAATAGTGATAATTAAGATAATAATAATGTCAGTGACAATAATTATTAATGATGATAATAATAATGATGATGATAATAATAATGATAATAATAATAATAATTATGATGATAAAAATGATAAAAATAATGACAATAACAATAACAGTAATAATAATAATAGTAATAATAATAATAATAATAATAATAATAATAATAATAATAATAATAATAATAATAGTAATAATAGTAATAATAGCAACAATAATGATTGTAGTGACGATGATGATGTTGATTTTGCTTCTGATCATGATAATTGCTGCAATGATATATATGTTGATAATTATTAAAAGTAATAACAGTACTAATCAAAAGAGTGTGATAAGACCTTGACACTTAAAATAGTAGAAACAATAATCATTTTCTTGATAATAAGGCATACAACATCCCGATATTTGTGCCATTTAGATAAAGCAATTATTACAAGAAAGTTGTGACCATATTTTACAAGGAAAAGTACTTAAACGATATGAAAAACATATCTAATCCACAAAATATACACAATTCTGCTGTTTGCATGAGTGATAATGAGCTTTTTAGATGGTCCTTTGTGTGATGATCCCAATGCAACCTCCGCTCATTTTTAGCTACACTGAGCTAATTGCCTGCAGTGATGATTATTTCACTTGATGCATAAAAACTGTACGTTGGTGGAAAGGCAGTGAAAAGTGGCGTATAAAATCAATAGAGATATCAATAATATTTAAATTGTATTTTCAGAATTATTTTCGGAATTAGAGTTTGCCTTTCTCACTTTACACGTACATTGCTTATGATAGTGACTACAATAGCATCAGCGATTATAACAGTAGCGATGAAAATAAAGATCAAGGAAATGATAATAGCACTGAAAATAATCATACTAAAAATGGCAATAATGACATTAATGCAATAGCAATAGTATTCTTAAAAGATATAATGATGATAAAGGGCAAATATCAAAATGATGATGAACATAATGTTAATAATGATTGCATTATCTACAAAAATAATAACGATAATGGTAATAATGAAAGTAATAATAATAATTATTCTAATAATAATAATAACAATAATAATGATAATAATATAATAATAATAATAATAATAATAATAGTAATAATAATGATAATAATAATAATAATAATAATAATAATAACAATAATAATAATAATAATAATAATGATAATAATAATAATAATATAATAATAATAATAATAATAATAATAATAATAATAA
>NW_020869997.1:170425-172686 GCF_003789085.1 Penaeus vannamei
TCAATCTTATCATATTTGGATTATTGTTTTTTCTTTATTCATCATTGCTATCATAACAATGATAATAATGATAATAATGTTATACAATTTCAATAATAATTTTCAAATCTTTACTGTTATTCTTCTTATTTTTTATATAATCCTTATCATTATGCTTTATTCATTATACAATTCATATCATCATTATTATCACTCTAGTAATCATCATTTTTACGATCATTTATGACTTAGATGTTATCAATATTTTTATATAATATATTTTTAACATTTCCAATTACTGTTATCATTATCCTCATTGTTATTGTTATCGTAATTATCAATATTATCATTATCCTTTTTGTTATTAATATCAGTATCATCATTGTCATCATTATTACCATTTTCGTCAACATCATTATCATTATTGTCATTATTATCATCATCATTGTTG
This sequence comes from Penaeus vannamei, assembly GCF_003789085.1. NCBI lineage: Eukaryota > Metazoa > Arthropoda > Malacostraca > Decapoda > Penaeidae > Penaeus > Penaeus vannamei. Next base: position 170,856 of record NW_020869997.1, read on the forward strand.
CTATTATTAACGTTATAACTATTATCATTATCCTTAGTATCATTATTACTAATAGTATCAATACTTATCATCATTATCATCATCATTATCAGTATCATTAATATCATTATCATTATCATTGCTATTATTATTATTATTATTGTCATTATTATTATAATCCTTGCCACTATTATTATTGTTATTATTATCATTATCATTATTATATTATTATTATTATTATTATTATTATTATTATTATTATTATTATTATTATTATTATTATTATTATTAATTATTATATTATTTATTTCATTATCATCATCATTATTATTATTATTGTTATCAACATCATTATGATCAGTATTGTTATTATTATCATTACATTTTCTTCCTTAATGATGTTGTTGTTATTATCATTATGGTCATCATCATCCCCATAATCATTAACATTATTTTTATCATTATTATTTTCATTGTTATTTTTATTATTATCATTGCTGTGGTTGTTATCAGCATATCCATAATATTGTTGTCATCATCACTTATCGTTTATTACTTTCGTTATTACTATTATTATTATCATTATCATTATTATGAATATTATTATTATTATCGTCATTATTATCATTATCGTCATTATTATTATTATCATTATTATTATTATATGAATTTTGTCCTTATTATCATTATTATTATCATCACTATTGTTTTTATTACTACTGTCATTATTATCATTGTTATTATCATTATCATTATAATTTTTGTTGTTATCATTAATAAATATTTATCTCATCATATATGTCGTTGTTTTATTTTGTTCTTGTTATTATTCATTCATTATGACTGTTATGATATTGATATTTTCATTAGCGTCATTAATATCATTATCATCATTATTTTTCATCTATTTTTGTTGTTGTTATTATTATCATCCTTTTAATCATAACTTTATTGATGTCATTATCATCATTATTACTCTTTGTTGTTACTGTTATTATCTAGTAGTAGTAGCAGTATTCACTATTACTGTTACTCTTATCACCCTTGTTGTTATCATCATCACATTACTCAGTGCCGGTTCTAGCTCAGGACAGTCTGTAATGCAAAAATATCTATTGGATTCGTTTCTATGGATTTCGGGTGAAACATCTATGTTTTAATTCTAAAGAAGATTTAGGAAGTGACTACAGAAACCAACAGCCATTATCATCATTATTATTAGTGTTATTGCTATCACTCTATGGGCAAAATCATTATTAAAGCCGTATCATTAAAACATTACAATTCAGTTTTCTTCTCGTCATTCTCATTCAACTTCAATTGCATGATTAAATTATAAGTTGATTGTTATTTCTAAAGAAAGTACTGAAAATAAATTGCCCTTTGTTCATAGTATCCTCCAATTTCTGCGAGAGTAATGAAGAATGTTAGAACGATTCTTATCTCTATTATAATATTATTTCTGACTATAATTCAATGTTCATAACCACAAATACATACATACAATAAATAATAATTAATAAATATATAGTATTATATATATATATATATATATATAATATATATATATATGTATATATATATATATATTCATTATCTATCTATCTATCTATTATCTATCTATATCAATGCTATCTATCTATCTATCTATCTATCTATCTCTCTCTCTCTCTCTCATCCTCTCTCTCTCTTCTCTCTTCTCTCTCTTCTCATCTGCTCTCTCCCTTTCCTCTCTCTCTCGTTATCCTCTCTTCTTCTCTATATATAATATATATAATATATATATATTAATAGATGTGTTGTGTGTGTGTGTTGTGTCTGGTGTGTGTTGTTGGTTTTTTGAGTTGTGGTG
>NW_020869997.1:181804-186804 GCF_003789085.1 Penaeus vannamei
TTATAATTTTATTATCATTATTATTTTACTACTATTATTACTATTATCATTATTACTGCTATTGTTATCATTATCATTATAGTTATCATTATTAATATTGATATTGTTATTATTATCATTATAATCATTATCATTATTATTATCATTACTATCATCATTGCTATTATCATTATTATTACTATTTTTATGATCATCATCATCATTTTCATTATCAATATCATAATCATTATCATTATCATTATTATTATCAGTATCATTATTGTGATTTTTATAATCATCATCATCATTATTACTATTATTATTGTTATTGACATTATTATTATAATTGTTATCAGTAGTAGTAGTATCATTATCATTATGATGCTCATGATGGTTATGGTGATTACCATTATTGTTATTGTTGTTCTCACTATTTTCTTATTGTTGTTGTTATAATCCTAATCTTCAATACTCTTTAGTTGATCTTATCATTATCATGTCTTTTGTTACCATAATCATTATTAGCATTATTAATGTGATTACTATTATCATGATCATAATTATCACATTCATTATCATCACAATCGTCACCATTATAGTCATTATTATCATCATTCTTATTATTACCATCCTTATAACTGCTATTATTCTTATAATTATATTTCTTATTTCTGTTATTATTATTATTATTATTATTATTATTATTATTATTATTATTATTATTATTATTATTATTATTATCATTATTATTATTATTATTATTATTATTATTATCATATTAATTTTTATCATTATTATATTATCGTTATTATTATTATTGTTATTGTTATTATTATTATTATTATTATTATTATTATATTATTATTATTTATTATTATTATTATTATTATTATTATTATTATTATTTATTATTATTATTATTATTATTATTATTATTATTATTATTATTATTATTATTATTATTATTATTATTATTATTATTATTATTATTATCATTATCATTATCATTATTATCCTTATCATTGTTGCTTTGATCAATACTACTGATATTATCATTGTTATTCTCATTATTGATATCATCATTATTATTACTGTCATTATTATTATTATTACTACAATCATTATTTTCAGTATTACCATTGCTATTATGATCAATGTTATGATGATTATTGTTATTATTTTTATTAGCAGCATTAGCATCAGTATCATTATCATTACCATTATCTTTATTGTTATCATTATTATTGTTATTATTATTATTATTATTATTATTATTATTATTATTATTATTATTATTATTATTATTATTATTATTATTATTATTATTATTATTATTATTATTATTATTATTATAAATGTTATGATAATAAAAAAGTAATGATAATAATGATAATGATAATAATAATAATAATGATATTATTATTATTATTATTATTATTATCATTATTATTATTATTGTTATTATTATTATCATTATTATTATTATACTTATTAATATTATTATTATCATTATTATTATTATTATCATTTATAATAATAATAAAATAATAATATGAAATGATAATAATAATGATAATAATGATAATAAATTACTATTATTATTATCAGTATTATTTTTACTAGCATTACTATCATTGTTACTATTATTATTATCATCATTATTATTATTATTATTATTATTATTATTATTATTATTATTATTATTATTATTATTATTATTATTATTATTATTATCATTATCATATTACTGCTGTTACTATTATCCTTAATACTATTATCCTTATCATCATCATCCCTATTGTTATTGTTATTTATTTTATCCTTATGATTGTTTATATTATTATTATTATTATTATTATCATTTTCATTATCATTATAGTTATCATTATTATTGTTGTTAACGGTGTTGCTGTCATTATCATTATTACTATCATTATTATTATCTTCATTATTATCGCCATTAATGTTATCATTATTATCATTACTATTGCTATTATGGATATTATCATTGTTGTTATTATTATTATTATCATTATCATTATCCTTCTCCTCCTCATCATCATCATCATAGTCATCATCATCATGGTCATTAATAATACTAGACCTATTTTTACTTCTATTCTTATTTCCGTCATTATTATTTACAATAACATTACTATCATTATCATTATTATTATTAACAACATTATCATTATCATCATCATTAGCATTCTTATTATTGTTGTAATTACTCTTATCATCATTATCACTATGATCATTATTATTGTTATTATTGATATTGTTGTTGGAGTTGTTATTTTGTTATTTTTTAAATGATCATTACCATTATTAAGATAATAATAATTATCATAATTTTCATCATAATCATTACTATCATTGTTGTTGTTTTCATTATAATTGACATAATCATTATCATTATTACGATTTCCATTATCATCATTATCATATTTCTCATAATTGTTATCTTTCTTTTTATCATAAGAATTATCATTAATATTATTATTGTCATTATAATTAGTAGTAGTAGTAGTATTTTTCATCGTTATCATTATCATCGTCATTGTTATTATTGACATTATTATTATCCATTATTACTCTTATCGTTTTTTTATGATGGTAACGATAAATGTTACCATCATTATCATCATTATTATTGTTATTATCATAATTATTATTAACATTACTATCATTAATTAGTAGTAGTAGTAGTATTTTTCATCGTTATCATTATCATCGTCATTATTATTATTGACATTATTATTATCCATTATTACTCTTATCGTTTTTTATGATGGTAACGATAAATGTTACCATCATTATCATCATTATTATTGTTATTATCATCATTATTATTAACATTACTATCATCATCATTATCATTTTCATTACAGTTGTGATTATTTTTATCACTTTTATGATTATTATTATCGCTTTATTATTTCCATTGTCATTATCTATTTTTTACTAATATTATGATCATTTATGATGTTATTATCATCATTACTATTATCATTATATTTGTTGTTATCATTATTATCATTATCATCATCATCATCATCATCATCAACATCATCATCATCATCATCAACATCATCATCATCATTATCATCGTCATCATCATCGTCATCATCATTATTACTATTGTTATTATCAATACCATTATCGATATTATTATTATTGTTATTATAATCAATATTATTGTCGTTACTATTATTGTTGGTATTATTATTGTTAACATTATTATCATATTATTATTACTATAATTTTTGTTATTGTTTTGTTATTATTATTATCATAATTGTTATTATCATTATTACTGTTGATGTTATTGATACTTATGTTATTATTATTATTAAATAGCAAACCTCTCTGACCAGAACTCGAACCTGGGCCACCCTAGGTATGACCCGAAGGACCAGTGCTAAGCCAGCCATAACACACGACCTACTAAGCGGAGTGTTTACCTAAGATCTCACTAAAGGCATTACCTATCAACTCATACAAGAATAATGATAGCGAAGTTTTACACACACTCCCCGTGGGCACTGCATTATTCCATCTTTCATCAATTTTCCATCTGGAGCTAGTGAGATCCTAGTTGCCCACTCCTTTTAGTGGGTCGTTTGGCATGGTTGGTTGGGCATGGGTCCTTCGGGTCATAACTGGAGTGACCAAGATTCGAATCCTGGTCAGGGAGGCTTGTTATTTACTGGTATTACTACATTATTCCATCTTTCAATATTTTTATGATTATCATCATTACTATTACTATTGATGTTATTATCATTATCATGGTCATTATCATTATTATAATTATTGTTATTATGTTTAGTAGTAGCAGTAGTAGTAGTAATCTTAGTAGTATCTTTACCATTATTATCATAATCAGTATTCTTACTAGTTTTATCATTATCATTTATTTTACTACTAGTAGTATTTTTATTTCTATTATTAATATCATTACTATTATCATCATTACCATCTTTATTTCCATCATTATCATTATTAGTATTTTTATTGTCATTATTCTTATCATTATTTATGTAATTATCATTGGTCATGTTATTATTGTTGCCGATGATGTTGTTATTATTATTATTATTATCATTATCATCACGATGATGATAAGAATATTCACAATTCTTATCATAATATCATAATTCTTATTATTCATATCATCACAATTGCCGATGCCATAGCACTTATTCATCTCCCTATCATAAGCTTTGTTGCCTGCAACAGCAAGCAACAAAAGGAAGCTCCCGCCTTGCAGCAGTGTGTGTAAAGCCGAGTGAAGAGCAGGTGTTCGCAAAGTCGATGGAATTCGTTTGTAATAAATCTACGGATTTACTTTGCCGCTTTTCACTTACTCACCATCCACTCCTACCCTTGTATGTTCAGTATAAATTAATAAGCAGTAAATGTGAATAGCTCATTGCAGATACAGATGACAGTTCTGCACATACTCGTGCATCATCTAATCATTTGACGAATATTGACTAATTACTTAATTATCACTTTCGTTAACTATCTCGACAGATTTTTTTGTACGTTTCTTATGTTTATCGTGGTGTTTATTAGTATTGTTATCATTATTATTATTATTATTATTATTATTATTATTATTATTATTATTATTATTATTATTATTATTATTATTATTATTATTATTATTATTATTATTATTATTATTGTTGTTGTTGTTGTTGTTGTTTCTGTTGTTGTTGTAGTTGTTGTTTTTGTTATTATCATAAACTATTATCAGTTTTATTATTAATATTATTTTATCAGTATTGCTATTATTATCATCATTGCCATTATTCTTGTTCTTATCTTTGTTATCATTATTATTGATTCATTTGAACTTTCTTATCATCATTGTTATCATTGTTATTGTTATTATTAATATTGTTATCATTATCTTTGGCATATTTTTTTTATTAAGATATTGTTATTTTCATCATATTTTCATTATCATTGTCATTATTGTTATATTGTTTTTGTTAAAATCATCATTAATA
>NW_020869997.1:191804-196172 GCF_003789085.1 Penaeus vannamei
ACTATAATTCTTGCGGCGGGATTGTATGTTCACCTCCCCCTTTCTCTCTCTCTCTCTCTCTCTGTGTTGTGTGTGTGTTGTGTGTGTGTGTGTGTGTGTGTGTGTGTGTGTGTGTGTGTGTGTGTGTGTGTGTGTGTGTGTGTGTGTGTGTGTGTGTGTGTGTTGTGCAACGGGTAGCGTTCTCGTCTAACAATCTTGCTGACCTGCGTTTAATGCCATGTGCTAATAGTGGATGGTGTCCCCGGCTCTTCCTTGCACACGTGGTAATTTAGAACCAAATAAACAGATGGGACGGTTGCTACCCCAGCAGCTTACCACCTTCATCTCATGAACAGCTTCTTTAGAGCAGACATGAACGAGACAGGCTGTTTCAATGGTACTACCTTTTTATCAACGTCAAGAAACTTGAAACTACAGACGCACTGCCGCAACATAGGCTTGAAACAAATTTGAGAGACCATGGACAAGCTTGTCGATACGATTATGGCTAAACATCAATCAAAACCAATTAACGCGAGGAAGAATCGTGTGACCTTCTTCATAACATTCAGCTTTAGCTCCCAGAACTGAGAGAAGTAATATGCATAAAGAATTCGGAATTTGCTGATCTGGACACCTTGATCCAGGGAGTTTAGGTCCAGACACGATATTGATCAAATTAGGTTCATTAACATTAGAGCTTATGAAAAGAAAGATGATATGGAGGTACTTATACCTGAACTAGTACCAACTCTGAGATTTGGCGGGACGTACGATAAAGTTACACACTTCAATGACGAGCTAAAAGAATGGAGCTCTACACACTGAATTAATATAAATCATACTCATCCAAATTTCAGACTTGGTACAGATGAGGCAGATATATTTTTAATATTAATTGTGAAACTGAGGGTGTCTTCCTCAGTAGATATGGTGTGGTAGGACTACTGCAAATAATTGAAATCATGTGAGAAGAACCAGTATGGCTTCAACCCCCCCCCAACAAAAGCATAATCATAGATTATTTATTCATAAATATAAACAGATGCCATCAGAAATAAAGGAATATACAAGATGCACATATTTATAATTTGTACACTAATACGAAGGAAAAAAACAGAAGAAAACTGGGCTAAGGATTACGTGTCTAAAAGAAATTCTTGCTGGGGATATTGGCCTAGGTCAAAGAGCCATCTTTGACCTAGGCGAGTTCAACCGCAGCTGCTGGTATGGCTACTAAATAGATATTTTTCAAACATTTGTAAACAAAAATGCATAATCACTACTTGGTCATAAAGGTGATATAAATATTGGCCAACAACAGACATGTTTATTTTTATTTTATGGGTTTTATGGGTTAGTGAAACGTGGCTTATCTCTCTAGTAAGAATCCCGTGTTTCAGCATTTGCCGACATACTCACCAGAGTGGGGGGTGATTTTATATCTACATTAGGTATAATTTTAGATAACTGAAATCACCAAGGATGTTGACAATGTCTAGAGCGTTGAGGATCTATATTTACTGTACAGTGCAGGACACTTCCTTCCCCAATTGTTGGCCGCACGCACAAAATACTCCTTTTAACTGTTTTAAGATCATTTGCTTACCCAATAAGTCGACTGTAATCTAGATTACAATAACAACTTTTTGGCACCAGACAGCAAACTTAATATACATTAAGAGTATGAACTGGATTAAAGACACACCAGGATAACTCCTACACCTACAACATTTGTAGGGCTCATGATAACTAACAATTTTAGCTTTATACGTGATCTCGAAATAACTTCCAGCATAGTAGCAGACCGCGAACTAATTTCAGTCACACTCAACATAAGAAATCCAAGAAGACAACCAGTGATATAAGCCTCAAGAATTACTGTCAAAAATAGAAAAAATGATAAGTCTGATAGAAATAGAATTCAATGCCATTTTTGAAAATACTTGTTGATAAACTAAACACTTCCTGTTTTTCTACAATCATGTGACTTACAGTGCTGTCATTTTAACTACAAACAGTTTAAAAGTACCTAGTTCTTTTAGCTCAGACTTCATTTCACTCCGTTTTACAAGGGACTCAGTAATTGCATCTTACAATATAATCAACAAAAACTCTTCCATTGATATTCACACTTTCCCGGAAGATACTTCAATGATGTGAATAATTACTGGGCAATCTCTTTACTAACAGTATTCTCCAATATATTAGAAAAGACATTTAGAATATAGACTCGTGGGAGATAGTCAATAAATAGACTCTTAGGTGATAGTCAACATGGATTTAGCCAAAATCTCTTAACAGAAACTGCTCTCCTCAAAATAACAGATAAACTGTAGTAATAATGATAACAAATTTCATTGCTTTTGCTGATTGACTAATCAAATGCTTTTAATGGCATAAATCAAGATATACATTGTATTAGTGAACAAGTGTATGAAGATAAAAAAAAAAATCCTCTCTGATTCAGGGATTACCCTAAGAACAGATCAGAGTGTAAGAATTCAAAATGTCACATTAACTCAGAAAAAGAAGTCCTTTAGTGTCCCACAGGGATTTGTACAAGGGCCAATCCTTATTTTTCCCTGTATATGCTAATAACTTAACATACTGTTCTGTGGTTCAGTATGCAGATGGCACCCAGTTACTTCTGCGGGATCTACTGTCTCTGATCTAATCGAAAGAGTAGAAAACATTTTAGTGAATGTCAAAATACACTTTGAGAAGAATGACCATCTGAATGGGAAGAAAACTCGATATATATTTGTAGTTTTACAGCATGGCGGATCACAGCTGCAGGATGATATTGTTGATATTAATAGAAGTACTATAACGCAAAGGACAGTTGTCAATTTTGAATAACGTGTAAACATTGACGAAATATACAAAAAGGTAATAGGTACTTAAGTAGTTATTCATAACAAAATTCTTTATTGTTTTGAATCCCAACACAGATAATAGTTGTGCAGTCTCTAATACTTAGCCCCATGAATTGTTGCTCTAGAATATAGGGGGCCTCAGTCAAAACTGCTAAAGATAGAGTTCAAAGACTTGAAATTTTCCCTACAAAAGTAGACTTAGGGCTAAGAGCGAATGATTAATGTGAATTTGACCTTGGTTTTTAACATGATGAATAATCTGTTACCTATAATCTATGTAATCTAGTAATTTTTAATGAAATAAGAGGTACAATTGCGAGACAAAGTAAAAATTTGTGTTAATACCACAACTGGTATGAAAATGGTAACGAGTCCTAAAAGGAAAGTTTTTATATGTTCTGAACATTGACTGAGGGATTCTATCAAAACAAAAAAATTATTATGCTATATGAAACAATTTACTAAACACAGCAAGGTGGACATTTCTCAGTTCGGTACATTGTGATAGCCCCTTAGTTATATCTAATTTTAATGTCGCAATGTTAGTGTTTTCTAATCATGCATTTTACAGTTTTATGTTGAATGTTTTTAGTTTGTTAAACTATATCTCTTACTGATTTGTGATGAGTGTATTCCATGTAATTTTTATCTAAATAGTCGTGTGTGGCGCTTTAAAAATCACCGTACTTTTAAGCATTGTAAGGAATAACCAATGCAAATTGGAAGTAATGATTTTATCTTTATTGTTATTACCATTATCGTTATATTATCACAATTATTATGCTCTTACTGATATTATTACTACTACTACTATTATAACTCTCTCTCTCTCTCTCTCTCTCTCTCTCTCTCTTTCTTCTCTTCTCTCTCTCTCTCTGTATATATATATATATATATATATATATATATATATATATATATATATATATATATATATATGTTTATATATATATATATATATATATATATATATATATATATATATATATATATATATATAATAATCATCATCATCTCCATCAATCATCATCATCATCATCATCATCTTCATCATCATCATCTTCATCATCATCATCATCATCATCATCATCATCATCATCATCATCCTTTCTCCTGTCTCGTAACCTTTCCCTCTCTTCTCGTCCATCTTTCTCCCTCTCACCTACTTGCCATCTTCGTGCAAATCCAGTATCGTGCCAAAATTTCGTTTCAGCATGTATTGCAATATAATGCCATCACAGTATATTCCCAGACTCACTAATGCTTGAAGCAGCATTGACTTAGCCTGGCCTTGACATCCCATTAGTAATAGCTGTACGACTTGTGAATTAATATCTGTAATATACTGCCGCATAATTAAGTAATCGTGATGTGGCTTTTCAATCTGAATTATGGCAATAAAGAATGGTAGTTAATCACTGGCCTGTGAATGAAAATTTGTTAAATGCTGTCACAGGATTAAGTAATGTTAGTTTGGTTGTTAATCCACTGGCACTGTGAATAGTGAAAA
>NW_020869997.1:206766-209266 GCF_003789085.1 Penaeus vannamei
CTACATCCCACCTTTTCTCCTTTTTGACGATATACTTTATTTACTTATTTTTGACGATGTACTCTTTTTTGTTTTCTTTATCAGGATATACTTTTTTATGAGAAATGTCGTTCTTGGGGATATTTTTTTTATTTAAATATTAATTTTTGTTTCTGAGGACATACCTTTATATTATTGCTATTTGATCTTTATACTTTTTTATTTTCTTAAATTTCTTCTTCTTTATTGGGATGTACTCTTTTATTTTATTTTTTTCCTTTTATGAAGATATACTTCTTATTTTTCTTTATTTCTTCCTTATAAGGGTATACACATTTTTACTTCTTTAAGTTTATTCTTCTTCTTTTTTTAGGATAAAATTCTTAATTCTTTTAATATTTCTGTATCTTTTTTTCAGGATGTATTTTATTTATTTATTTATTTATTTTTATTTGAGGATATACTTTTTTTTTGCTTTTAATTTCTTCTTTCTTAAGATATACTTTGATTTGCTTCCATTGATGGATGCATTCTTATTTTACTGCTTTTTATTTATTTATTATCTTTTTGAGGAGATACTTTTAATTTTTTTTTTTCGTTTTTATTTAATATTTTTGGGGATATACCTTTTAGATTTTTTAATGAATTTTTCGTTTTGAGAATAGATATACTTTCTTTTGAGTATATACTTTTATTTTTTACATTTTCGTTTTAAGGATTTTTATTTTCATCTAGGCTATATTTTTTCTTTCTGAGGATATACTCTTTATTTATTTTTTTATTTCGGAAGACATATTTTGTTTCTTTAATTTCTTCTTTTTTGAGGAAATCGTTTGCTTCCTTTGGATGATATTTTTTTTCTTCTTTTTTCATGATATACTTTTAAGATTCACTTTGTCTCTCTCTCTCTCTCTCTCTCTCTTCTCTCTCTCTCGCTTTTACGTTTTTGAGGATATACTTTACTTTCTTGATTTATTTTTTTTCTTTTTGATGGTATGTGTACTTTAGTTTTTTTGTTTTTTTTACTTATTTTTTTTCTTTTTCTTTTTGAGGATACACTTTTTTCAGTAATGCCATTTCTTCCTTCTGAACATATACTTGTTTTATTATTATTATTATTATTTTTTTGATGAGGATATACTTTTATTTTCTTTATCTATCTTATTTCTGAGAATTTATTTTCACATGTTTCATTTCTTCCTTTTGTGAATATACTTGTTTTTTTTTCTCTTTTTCTTTTTGATAATGCACTTTTAATTTTTTTATTTCTTCTTTAGGTGAAAATTTACTTTTTTATTTTCCAAATTTCTCCTTTTTCTTTTTGAGGATATCCTTTTTAAAAATATCTTCTTTATGAGATATGTATTTTTTTCAAATGACTTTTTTTTGTCCTTTTGAGTTTCTACATTTCTTCCTTATCTCTTTTTTGTGGATATTTAATTGTAATATTCTTCTGTTTTTTTCTTTCTGATATACTTTCTATTTTTTCATTTTTTTAAATGACTTTTTGTTTTGAGGGTAAACTTTTTTCTCTTCTGTTTGAGGATTTGCTTTTTATTTTTTTATTATATCTTTTTTTAGATGTTCTTTTTTCATTTTCATCTTTTACGATATTATTTTTATTTTATAAATTTCTTCTTGTTTTTTGTTTTTTTTTTTTTTTTTAAGGATAAACTTCTTCTACTTCTCAAAGTTTCTTTTAGGGGATTTACCTATTTTTTATTTTTATTCTTAAGGATATATTTACTTATCACTTTTTTTTTTTTGGGGGGGGGGAGGATGGAAACGGGTTGCCAAAGATTTTGAGAGAACGGAGAAGGGAAAGTGAGGAGAAAGAAAACGAGGAAAGATGTGATAAAAGTGTGGAAAAAAGACGAGAAGATGAGAAGAAAAAATGAGGAGAGGAACGAGAAGGTAATGCGAAGGGAGAAAAAAGGAAAATTGAGGAAAGAAATGAGAGGGAAATGATGAGAAAAATTGAGAAGGAAAAGTAAGGAGAGAAGAGTGAAGCAGTTCAATTTTCTCATTATTTTATTTATTCCTTTGTTATTCATCCATTTTTTTCTGTTTCCTTACGTGTCGTCGCTCTTATTCCTGGGACTATTATCTTTACCCCAATAATATAATCATGATAATGACAATCATAATGGTAATGATGATAAAATTTACCGCTAATAAAATTACTATTATTAATGTGATCATCATTATCGTCATCATTTTCTATCGTATCATTGTGCTGTGACCGAGAAAACAAAAAAGTATTTATAAAAAAACAACCAGTCACTAGAATACATCATATACGTTGCCAGTCAGTCAACTCTGAAAATCATCATGCGTCGTGTGGGTAAACCTATATTAGACATATGTACAGATATAGAGCAAGTACAGAAAAAAGTCGTGGAATAGAGGTGCAGGCAGACAGACAGACTGCTTGGATGGAGGACAAATATATACATAAGACATAAAGTGGATTGATAAATTACCTGGGAGATGCATGCATTAAGAGAGAAACTGGAAAGAT
>NW_020869997.1:211766-214266 GCF_003789085.1 Penaeus vannamei
TATTGTAAAGATATTCTTTACCATTCATACTTCTCTACAAATCATATACATTTGATTTGTAGAGACGTGGATCAAGGTTTTCAAAAGAAATGCAGGAGTGATGGTAAGGAGCAAGATTCGCCACTGTTCAATACAAGTATTTAGCGTTGCAACCTATATGGACTAAAATGAACCGTGGTAATCCAATTCCAGGTTTTCATAAGATACCAGTGACACTCAACAATAAGAATTATCTTTGGTATGCGTTGATTGATACTCGGTGGCAGTTGAAGCTAAATAGTATTTCACTTATAAAATCAGTAATTTGTCAAGAGATCCTTCGCCTTCTCTATCTCTTCCATCCTTACTCCACGTTATAACTTTGATGCTTCGCCCCATATGGCTGCTGCCACTTGGATTGGGTACGGCCTTTATCCAGCCCTGGCCAGGCGCACTCGGCGGTAAATATCACACGTGCAGCTACACAGAAAAGTTTCGTTAGAAAATTATGCTAAACATTCTGATACAAGCAAATATAGTTGTTAACGGTACAAAACTGTTGGTATCCCTGATACCCAAACTACTTTTGGGTATGTGTGGCCTATCTGAATATCGCAAGGCATATTCCATCCTTTACGGTAGGATTGCTTAGGCACAGTTGTCAAATAAATGAAATGTTGTTTTTCAGAGACCTGTTGCGGATAAAATTCAATACTAATGCGTTATTGTCGATGTTCATAAGCTTTGTAACTTGAATATAACATTTTGACATAATTTCCTCAATCATAATTCTTTCCTGTTGCGGATATTTGTAAAATTATTTCAACCAATCACAGTCATCGTTAGAGACCGACTTATTCGCTCACAGAATTCTACATACTACACATGTAGCAGATGAAGAAAGTCAACTCTAGACTCATGGCGTACCAGTTGGAAATGTGAGGAACTGTACATATGTTTATGTAGTTCATTCTTAGCACTTACTCCCTATTGGACATCATGACTCGATGTGAGATTGCCAAGCCAATGAGGAAATGTGCCGAGTGAGGCAATAGTACAAAGGGAGACCATACATGAAGACGACATAGGAGGCAAGGCGACGATGGGAGTAGGAAATAAAATGCAAAGTGTAAGGGAGAGAGAGAGAAAAAAAAAAACATACAAATGCTTTATGAAGAATGGTGGTATCCATGTTTGTTTTGAGCGTTTTACTGTACATATAACCGTTAATCGCAAAACTCACTATGACTGGCATAACAGCCACTAAGCTTATGATAAGGAGTGGAAGTAACGTACAAGCAGCAGATAGGTCAACTTCCAGGGGGCTGTGTGAGATCCAATCCTCAAAATGCACTTTAGGAGAAATTAACACATTTCCATCCCGTGAATTGGTAAAGATTGGTTTGGTTTAGGGCCTCGACTGGGAACTCTTGCTTCTCTTGCTTACTGTTCTTCGAATATCCTACAACTGGAAATTCTGAGGTTGACAATTAATTAATGTTGAATGAGACGGAGGTTGCTAATGCTCAAGCTTCCTGTGCTCTGTAAGCGTCGGGTGGCTGAGGCCTGGCACGCGGTAAGAGCCTTAACAGCTTCCTGTAACTACGAATGTCTTTCATGAAATGGAGATACGTCAGATCAGGTGTAAAAAAGGAAAGCAGATGCTTACATACTTTCTCTCCCTCTCACTCTTCCTCTTGACCACCATGTTCCTTTAAAATTCTTTGTCTTCTACACAATCTACTAGATCAAGGTAACAAGGTTTAATATCTGTTGGAAAAATAACAATTTCGCGGTTTTTACTTCCTGAAGTAAATGCCTCTCTACGTTGATTTAAGATTCGACGGAAAAAACAACTTAAAATAAAGAATATAGTTATTTTAACAAGACCAGTTTCAACATACCACATACACGCGTTCAAAGAATTGTAAAATTTCCAACATTTCCTCTCTCTTTCCCCTTCCAGCGCCTCTCGCCTCCCATAGTGGCGAAACCCCAATTACGACACTAAGGTTGTGAAGAGCTGTGTCTCACGTGCGTTCGAAGACTTTGGAACCCTGAACGCCTGTTTTGTTTACCCTTAAACTCGCGCGGGAAGAGTCAAGCGCTTTTAAAGGACTTCGCTTTCTGTTTGTTTTGTAATGGTTCCTTTTTTCGAATGAGTCTTTTTCTTGTTGCTAAGCAACGTTCTGGTGGGTGGTAGGATTTTTAGTTAGTCCGATTTCCTTTCTTGTTTATATCATATATATTTTTATTCGTTTGTTGATTTTGTTATTAGTATTGCATGTTGCTTTATTGTGTTCCCGTTTTTATCTGTCAACTATTTATTATTATATATCCCTTTTCCCACAGATAAAACAAAGATGCCTTGCTATCTATATACATACTGTGTGTGTGTGTTCTATACATATATACATATATTATATACATACATATACGTATACACAAAATATATTATAATATATAATATAATATATATATATATATATATATATATATATATATATATACATATATATAC
>NW_020869997.1:219266-221766 GCF_003789085.1 Penaeus vannamei
GAAGTGGCGGGGGGGGGGGGCTGAGTAGACACGTGGTATTACTATTAGCCAGAGAAAGTGCTTGAATCAGATCAGAGCAAAATATTCTACGATTTCACTATGTAAACTGATAAACAAATAGAATACAACAGACCGGACATCGCGGTGATGGAAAGGAGAAGCCAAGTGAGTGATCCGTCGCGGACATTCGAGACTCGCGCTGAAAAGGAGTGGAAGTGCACGAACTAAAACGAACTGAAATAGAAAGTGAAGAGGATGTGGAAAAAAGGAATTTGTAGTGCCCAGGCAATATTTCTTGACTGACCACTGTTCAGTTATTATCTTCCTTTAGAACTTTACTTCATTGTTAAGATGGAAGTCTCATTATGCAGGGTAACTAAAATATTCACAATATATATACATTTTTTAAATACAGTGAATAAACATTCACAATTAAAACACTTAGCATGCCATCGGACAGCCATAAAACGTTTAATCAAGAAAACGAGCGACTAACGAGACCGGAAGAGAAGACCAAACCCTCAGCTATCAAGCAGTTATTCCCGTGCCAGTTAAGACATGTGCTTTAATAAAACCCTATGACAGAATACTTATCTTTGGTATCTCGGCGATTACATGAGTGGATCATGAGCAGGACTTAAAAAAAAAAAAATGATAATGATACTAATAATAACACTAATAAAAATAATATTATACCGACGAAAAAAAGTTAAACCTCCAGTGTCCTCTCTCAACAATAAAATCCTTGACCAGCATTCTATCCACTCCATTCCGAGACCGTGTTTACGTTCGTGACTCCAGGTTAGAATCCGCGCCTGCACACCTACTAGAAAAAACGCCCATCATGAAACCGCGGATTCTGTAATGGTGCGAGGATTACTTTTTTCCCCTTTGCCCCGTTCCTTCATATATAGTGCCGTGTCAAAAGACTGAATACGTGCTCTGAAATAAATATGTGTTATACAAACGAGTTAAAAGAGTATTTTTTTACAAATTGTCATAGCTGAGAGGTGATTACAATGAGACTAAAAGAACGCTATCTCCTGGACTCAGGAATTCACACAGAACGATTCGTAGAAACACAGTAGGGCGTTTATTTTTATCAACTTACGGCTTCTTTTACGACAGAAGGACTCATATTGTTTTTCTTAACGGCTTTCGCAAAGCTTTAGTAAAAAAGAGTCAATTCATAAACAGAATAAGTCAAGAAGGACATGAGCACACACACACACACACAGAAAGAGAGAGAGAGAGAGAGAGAGAGAGAGGGAGAGAGAGAGAGAGAGAGAGAGAGAAAGAGAGAGAGAGAGAGAGAGAGAGAGAGGAGAAGGAGAGAGAGAGAGAGAGAGAGAGAGAGAGAGAGAGAGAGAGAGAGAGAGAGAGAGAGAGAGAGACAGAGAGAGAGAGAGAGAGAGAGAGAGAGAGAAGAGAGAGAGAGAGAGAGAGAGAGAGAGAGAGAGAGAGAGAGAGAGGAGAGAGAGAGAGAGAGAGAGAGAGAGAGAGAGAGAGAGAGAGATAGACGAGAGATAGATAGATCAGACATAGATCAGATAGATAGGAGAGAGAGAGAGAGCAGAGAGAGAGAGAGACAGATGGATCAGATGATACGATAGAGATAAGAAGGGGAGAGAAGAGAGAGGGGGGGGGGGGGGCGGGGCAGAGAGGAGTAATGTTTGAGATCCACAGTGGTTTCATCTATCTTTGGATAAATCATTAATAGACATTATATAGGTATGCCAACAGAGCTCGCTATAGTTTACAACAAAAAGGTAAAAAATTGGTCTCGGCTTACCACGACCTCCTCCTCGAAGTAGTTAGAGCACAGCACGTANGTATGTATTTTATATATATATATATATATATATTATATATATTATATAATATATATATAAAATATAGTATGTGTGTTATGTGCCGTATAAGAAGTCGTGTTTGTCCTGGGCATATATATTGTAATGCTTGATAAGTGGATTAACGTTATTATGGAATTCCTGTGTATTTAACTGTGATCATTCAGGCGCAGTTTGTTCTCCCGAATAATAAGCAATAATAAGGTAATAAGGTAATAATAAGAAATATTAGAAATAATAAGAAAGTATAAGGTAATAATAGAAAAGTAAGGTAATGATAAGAAAGTATTAAGGTATAATAAGAAAAGTAATAATAAAGATAAGAAGAGAACAACACGCCATAATGCCTTGTTGCCAGGGATTATTTAATTAATTATTTATTTCGTTATTTTGATGGTCCTTGGATACAGGAAAGGAATTAGCCATAGGTGACAGTTCAATGAATGGATTGAGAGTGAAAATATTAATTAAAGTAAAGTGTAAGAGAGAAAATATATGAAGATTTAAACGAAGGGGAACGATTAATTTATGAGCAAGTAAAATGTATGTATGAGGGGTGTCGATCCCGTCTCATGTAGGTTTACATTTTGTTTATGAAAATGATTATTGATTTATAATTAGTAGGAAAAAGTTGGTTATAAAGTTACCCG
>NW_020869997.1:229266-231766 GCF_003789085.1 Penaeus vannamei
TGATTTTTTTCAACTTTAATTTTTTTCTTTTTTCTTTTTTTGCTTATCAATTTGGTCATGAACTTTTGCTATGTCTATATTAGTATTAATGTGAACTATTATTTACTCGTTATCCATTTGTTAATTTATACTTTTTCCTCAGATTAAGAAAAAAAAATATTAATGAGAGTAATATGATTCACTGTATGATGACAATTGCTAATCATATTGGTTATGTTATATAATCAGCGAGATTATTAATGAGATCAGTGAGAATAAGATGTAAGTGGATTAAAAACGGGAAAAAATATGCAACATTGAGATTAAATCATAATCAGATCAAATAACGGAAATCCTAAATTCTCATCCCCCCCCCAACTTCAGGACCCTTCCCCCCTCCCCCTCTCCTCTTTCTGTTTCTCCTGTTCTCCTATTTCCTCTGTTTCCACCCATTCTTCTTTCTCCTCTTTCTTTTCTTCTTTTCTTCTTCTTCTTTTCTCTCCTCTCTTTCTTCTCCTGATCCTTCTTATTTTCTCCTCCCTCCTCTTTTGCTCTCCTTCATCTATCCTCCTTTTCCTCCTCCCTCTCCACTCCTTCTTCCTTTCTCTTGATCTTCTTCTTTTCCTCTCGCACTCTCCTTCTTCTTCCTTCCTCCTCCTCTCTCCTCCTTCCTCTCACTCTCTTTCTTCTCCTGATCTTCTTTCCTTCCTCCTTCCCTCTTCCTCTCTTCTCTACCCTTCAAACCTTTCCTATTCGCTCCTACAATCCATTCCCAATATTTTTCCTCTTTTCTCTTCTTCCCTTTTCCTGTCGGTCATTTCCTTCTTCACCTTCCCATTCTCCTCGATCTCCAACACTACTCCCCTACCCCACGCTCCCTCTTCACATCGTCAACTCTCTTTCTCTCTTCTCTCATCCACTCTTTCGGCCTTTCCCATACCACTTTCAGTATCCGCCACTCCTCCCTCTTCTCGCGCCTACTGTCACTCTCTCACCCCTCCCGTCTCCCTCCACCCCTTCACTTCCACATTTCTCTTCCACTCAATCTCCCCTCCTCCTCCTCCACTTACCACCGCATCCTTCAGCTTCCCCTTACCTCTCACCACTCTCCAACCTCCTCCAAGTCCCATTACTCCCTCTTTCAACGCTTCCTCCCTCCCCTCCGAAAGCTAACATATGGAAGTGCGGTTTCAATCCTCCTGTAGTCCATGCCTTGTACGTGTGTTCTGGTGGGTGCAACTATACACACACACTGAGCGTTGAGTCATCCGCGATTTTTGTCAATTGTATTGTTATTAGGATTTAATGATTTATATATATTTATATTATTTTCTTTTCTTCTCCGCTCGCTTGGCTCGTCTCTAGTGTTTGTCTGTCTGTGTTTCTCTCTTGTTTTTCAATTCTTGTTCTCATTTATCTCTCTCTTCTTCGCTCGTAGATCTGGTGGTCTCTCTTGTCTTTTAATTCTTCTCTCTCTTCTCTCTCTCTCATCTCTTTCTCTTTTCTGTTCTTTATCTGTTCTTATTCTCTCCCTCTCTCTCTCTCTTCCTTCTCTGCTCTATCGGCTCGCTGCTCTGTGTCTTTCTCTGTCTCTCAGGCATTTTCTATCACTTCGTTCGATCTTCTCTCTTATCTCTCTCATTCGTTTTCTCTCTTACTCTTCTTTCCTCCGTTCTCTTCTTCGTTCTCTGCTCCTACTCTTTCTTTTCTCTTCTCTCCTTCTTTCTGTTCTGTTCTGTTCTGGTCTGTGTCTCTGTCTCTGTCTCTGTTTTTTCTCTTTACTCTTTCTCTCCTCATCTCTCTCTTCTTCCTTATCTCCCCTCTTCTCATCTCCGCTCCCTCCTCTTCCCTCTCTCGTGTCTCTCCTCCTCCTTCTTCTCTTTTTCGTTTCTCTCTCTCCTTCTCTTTTCTCCTTCTCTCTTTCTCTTTGGTGTGTGTGTGTGTTCGTTGTTTTTCTCCTCTTTTCTTTTTCTTTTTTTTATTGAAGATTAAGGCGTGACTTACTTTCTTTTCTTCTTCTTCTTCTTCTTCTTCTTCCGTTTCTTCTTTTTCTTGTGCCTCTCCTTCTTCTTCTTTATTCCTCTGTTTCTTCTATTTCTTCTTATGCTTCTTCTGTTTCTTATTATCATTATATTTTTTTCATTCTTATCCTTCTTCTTATGTTTTCGCTTTTTCTTCTTTCACTTCTTCTTCTACCCCTCCTCTCTCCTCTTCATTCCTCTTTCGCTTTCTCTCTCCGCTCTCTCTCTCCTGTTCCTTCTCTCTATTTTATTCTCTCCTCTCCTCCTCTTCCTTTTCCTCCTCGTTCTTATTTTTCTTCTGTTCTTTCTTTTCCTTCTTTTTCCTCTTTTCTTCCTTCTTCTTCTTTTTTTTCTTCTTTTTTTCCTTCTTCTTCTTCTTCATATTCTTCCTTTATTTGTTGAATCAACAAACAAAGTTAAAAGAATTAAACATATATATCAAGATGTCATGTAAAGTTATATATATTTTTTTAATCAGATAATTTAATTTAATTAGAATC
>NW_020869997.1:234266-236740 GCF_003789085.1 Penaeus vannamei
AGTGAGAAACAGAGAGGCAGATAGACAGAGCAAAGGAGTGAGACATAGATAAACAGACAGACAAGTAAACAGAGAGACAGACAGGTACAGATAAAGATAGATAGGACAGAGAGAAAGAAAAGATAAAAGAAAGGGGAAAAAGCAAATAGAGAAAAAGGAGAAAGAGAGAAAAAGACATTCAAACAGGAGCAGAGGCAGAAATAAAAAAGAAAAATAGTTACAAGCAAAAAATAAACAACAAGAGAGAGTGATCAAATAAACAGAGACACACAAAAGAGAAACAGACAAACAGAAATAGACAGACAGAATGATAATGAGAAAGACAAACAGAAAGATAATGAGAAAGACGGACAGAGAAAAAACAGACAGACAGGAAGAAATGAGAGAGAGACACAGCCAGATATAAAGAAAACAGACAGACAGAAAGGGATGATGGAGACAGACAGAAGAGAATGTGGCACAGAACAGAGACAGACAGAAAGAAAGAGAATGAGAGAGGCACAGACAGAGAAAGAAACAGACAGACAGAAGGAGAAAGAGTGAGACAGACAAACAGAGAAAGATTAAGTTATTAACAAACAGACTAATAAAAAAAAATTGATGAAGAAGAAAAGAAGAAGTGAAGATAAGATAGAAAAATAGGTAAAAAAGAAAAAAGGAAAAAGAGGAAATAATTAAAAGGAAAAAAACAAAAAAAAAAACATGAGAAAAAAAGAGGAAGGAGTAAAAATTATAAAAGAAATGGACAAAGGCAGAAGAAGAAAAGAAAAAAGAAAAGAAGAATAAATAAAAGAAATAGCAAAGACTAAAGACAAAAAGAAAAAGAAAGAGTAAAAGTTATAAATGTGAGAAAAAAAATAATAAAATCTAGGAAAATAATGAAAGAAATAGAAAACACACAGGAAAGGGAAAGAGAGGAAAAAATAAGAAATAGAGAAAGAAAGAACAAAAAAAAAGGAAAACAAATTAATAAAACAAAGAATTAAAAGAAATAATAAAAAGTCTCAAGAAAGAATAAAAATGGAAAAAAAAAACAAGAAAAAACGTAAAAGAAATAGAGAAAGACAAAAGTAAAGAAGAAATAAAATAAAATAGACACAAGAATATAAAAAAAAGACAAAAATGAAAATAAAAAGTAAATCAAAGAAACAGAGACACAGAAAAAAAAAGATAATACATTCAAAGAAACAGAGAAACAGAACAAAAACAAAACTAAACAAAAGGAAAAAAGAAAAGCAAAGAAAAAAAGTATATCAAAGAAACAGAGAAACACAGAAAAAAACTAAAAAAAAGAAATAAAAAAAGAAAAAAAAGAAAACACTTATCGATCCCAAAAACAAAACAAAACAAAAATGGGGTAATCAAAGAAACAGAGAAACACGAATAGTGAAAACAAAACTAAAAAAAACTTAAATAAAAGAATTAAAAGAAAAAAAAAAAAAAACATTATCATCTCACCAAAGTCAACAGTGTTTCGCCCCACCGGTCTTGGACGCCAACACCGCCCACCTCTCTCTCTGGGACTTTCTTTCCAGGAGTTTTGCGGGCGTGCGGGCGTGCGGCGTGCGGGTGGGGGGGAAATGTGGGTGGTAGAGGAGGGGAAAAAAGAAGGGGAAGGAGAGGGGAAAGTAGGGAAAATAAGTGGCGAAAAGAGGGGGGGGGAAAGAGCGAGGAGGAGGAAGAGAGGGGAAATGTTGGGTGGTAGGGAGGGGAAAAAAGAGGAAGGGAAAAGGGAGAGGGGGATGGAGGGAAATAAAGAGAAAAGGGGGAAAAGGGGGGGAGAGGAGACAGGAGGAAGGAGGAGAAAGGAGAGGGGAAGGAGGGAAAGAGGTGGAGAAAAAGAGGGGGAGGGGAAAGAGGAGGAGGAAGAGAAAGGAGAGGGGAAGGAGGGAAAAAAGAGGAGGAGGAGGAGAAAGGAGAGGGGATGGAGGGAAATAAGAGAGAAAGGGGGGGGGGAGGAGAAGGAGGAGGAGGAGAAAGGAGAGGGGAAGGGGAAAAAAAGAGGAGGAGGAAGAGGAGAAAGCAGAGGGGAGGAGGGAAAGGAAGAAGAGAAAAGGGGGGGGGGAGAGGAGGAGGGAGGAAGAGAGGGAAAGGAGAGGGGAGGAGGAAGACAGGAGGAGAAGGAGGAGAAAGGAGGAAAGGAAAGGGGAGTGGGGAAAAGGTGAGAAAAAAGGGAGAAGAAGAGGAGGGGAGAAAGGAGAGGGGGAGGAGGAAAGAAACGAGATAAAAAGGGGGGAGGAAGAAAGAGGGGAGGAGGAGGAGGGAAAGAAGAGAGAAAAAGGGGGGGGAGAAAGAAGGAGGAGGAGGAGACAGGAGAGAAAGATTGAGAAAAAGGGGGGGTAACGAAGAAGAGGGGAGGAAGAAGAGAAGAGGGGAAATAGGGAAAGAAGAGGAAAGGAGGGAAGGAAGAGGAGGAGGAGAAAGGAGAGGAGGAAAAAGTAGGGAAGAGGTGAGAAAAGGGGAGGGGAGAAGAA
>NW_020869997.1:238367-240867 GCF_003789085.1 Penaeus vannamei
CTCTCTCTTTCTCTCTCTCTCCTCTCTTATTTCCTCTCTCTCTCTCTCTCTCTCTCTCTCTCTCTCTCCTCTTTCTTCTCTTTCTCTCTCTCTCTTCTCTCTCTCTCTCTCTCTCTCTCTCTCTCTCTCTCTCTCTCTCTCTCTCTCTCTCTCTCTCTCTCTCTCTTCTCTCTCTCTCCTCTCTAATTCTCTTCTCTCTATTCTCTCTTTCTCTCTCCTCTCTCTCTTATTTCCTCTCTCTCTCTCTCTCTCTTATTCTCTCTCCTCTTATCTCTCTCTCCTCTCTTCTCTCTCTCTCTCCTCTCTCTCTTCTCTCATCCTCCTTCTCCATCCCTCCCTCTCTCTCTTCCTCTCTCGTTTCCTCTCTCTTCTCTCTCTTCTCTCTCCTCTCTCTCTCTCTTCTCTCTCTCTCTCTCTCTCTCTCTCTTCTCTCTCTCTCCTCTCTCTCTCTCTCTCCCTCCCTTTCTATCGTTCTCTCCTCTCTCCCTTCCCTCTCCTCCTCTCTCTCCCTCTCCCTCCCTCTCTCTCCCTCTCCCTCCCTCTCTCTTTCTCTCCCTCCTCTTTTCCTCTCCCTCGCCCTCACTTCCTCTCTGGTTTCTCCCTCTCTTGCTCTCGTTTCCCCCTCTATCCCCCTCTCTCTCTCTCACTCTTTCTCTTTATCTTCCTCTTCCTCCATCTCTCCCTCTCTCACCCTCACCCTCTTCCTCTTCCTCTTCCTCCATCGCTCCCTCTCATTTTCTCTCGATTTCTTTCTCTTGTCTCTCTAATTACCTCCCGCCCCTCCTCCTCCTCCTCCCCCTCCCCTCCCCCAGCCGCTCCTCCAGGTTGACTTGTGGCTGTCCTTGGCGTTGAACCCCTTCCTGTAGCGGCGGAGCGGGACTCCTACCAACGTTGTTCTAGATTTTTTTTCTTTTTTTTTTTTCTTTTTTTTTTATTCATCTATACGGTAGATTTGAGTTTCTTGTTTGTCGTCGTTAGTTCAATATCATAATCAAAAGACACTGATTCCACACACATACACATATTTATCTATATCTATCTATCTTATCTATCTATCTATATATATTATATATATATATATATATATATATATATATATATATATATATATATATATAATATATATATATATATATATATACATATGTATATATATATATATATATATATTATATATAGTATATATATAATTTATATATGTTTATATTATATATATATATATATATATATATATATATATATATAATATATATATTATATTATATATGTGTGTATATTATATTTATATATAATATATATATATATATATATATATATATATATATATATATATATATATACATATATTATATATATATTATATATATATATATATATATATATATATTATATATATATATATATAATATATATATATACATATTATGTATGTATATATATATGTATATGTATATATATATATATATATATATATATATATATATATATATATATATATATAATGTATATATATATATATATATATATATATATATATATATTATATATATATATATATATATATACATATGTCTGTATGTGTATCTATTTATTTATTTGTATTTGTCTCCCTCCCCTCTTTCTCTTTTATCTATTTATCTAGGTATCTATCTCTTTATATATTTGTTTGCCTCTCTGTTTACCTGTTTATCTCTCTATCAGTCTCTTTTTTATCTTGCATGTGTGATTTGCAAATCGGGGCGTTTTCGGGATAGGCAGACAGACAGACAGACAGATGGATAGTTAGATAAGTTAGATACAGACACATTCCTATATACACACATACAGTAAAGGTAGCGATACACCCACAGACTATCGGTCGGTCTGTTTATGGGGATCTATGGGTGTTTCCCGCAGGCTGTCCCTACCCGCCAGTCCACTATTTTCGTTCAGCTGAAAATTACAGTCCGCCGCCTCCACGCCCGCCCAACCAGACAGACGGCTTTAATGGCCTGTCCGACTGGCCCACCTTGGCCACGGCGTCCCAGAGTTGCTACGAAAGTAACTCATACAAAGATGCCTGTACACGTGTGCACGCGGACACAAATGTAGACATAAAAGCTTCGGGACTTACATGATGATTGTGACAGAGATGCCTGTAGGTTTCAAGTTATACATATGCTTGAGTTGGGTTTCTTTTAGTCCTGTTTAGAGTTTGCAGGCACGTGTACGCACGCTAGCACACAACCACACACACGCACACAGACACACATACACACGCACGCACAAACACACACACGCACACAGACACACACACAAACACACACGCACAAGGCCCCCCGTGTGTGTCCCAAGTCCTTGTGGCTGTGAAAAAATCGTAGAATTTTCTCTCGGATTCCTGCGAGTGGGTGTTGCAAGCGTGCGGTCTGGCGTCGACGTGAAAGACGGAATCGTTTTTGTGTTAATGAGGGTAATGCTAGGCCTAGTTCAGCGTGTGACCTTAGGCGAGCAGCCAAGGGAA
>NW_020869997.1:245867-248367 GCF_003789085.1 Penaeus vannamei
CTCCATCTCTCTCTCTCTCTCTCTCTCTCTCTCTCTCTCTCTCTCTCTCTCTCTCTCTCTCTCTCTCTCTCTCTCTCTCTCTCTCTCTCTCTCTCTCTCTCTTCATTTTTCTTTCTTTCTATCAATCCACATACCTTCCTCTCCCTCTCTGTCTCCCTCCTTAGAATCAGCCACAACAATTCCCCCTTAACTTTCACAACAACAAATACCACACACGAAGAAATATTTCACTTCCAAGATAAATGCTCAGCAGCAAAGTCACTGAATCTGACATCAAAGTGGACGGAAACTGTGCTGAATCTGACATGAAAGTGGACGGAAACTGTGCTGAATCTGGCAAGAAAGTGGGCTTAAACTGTGTTGAATCTGACATGAAAGTGGGCTTAAACTGTGCTGAATCTGGCAAGAAAGTGGACGTAAACTGTGCTGAATCCGAAGAAGTGGACTTTCACGTGACAGTCGACTATGTCATCACATTCACCACTTTCCCCCCATGTGAACCATTATATTTCCCTGCCTATTACCCCCTTTACATATCTTTTCACTTTTGCATGTTCGTTTTTTTATTTCTTTTTAGACTGTTTTTTTTCTTTTTGTTCCTTTGTTTGCATTTATTTATTTATCTATTTATTTATTTTTACTTTTCTTCGTGATAAAAAAAATCGTTGTAATTTGTTTCCATCTTTTCATTTCAATTTTCATCTGGTTCTATTTTGTTATTACGTTCTTCACTATTTCTTCAACATGAATTGAAATCTTTTAGTTTTTCCATCATTTCTTTTCCATCCATTTCCATCTATCTACTTATTACCGTCTCCTTTTTTCTTTGTTCTCCCCCATTTCTTCTCTTCTCTTTCTCCTTCTCTTTCTTCCTTCATTCGTTATTGTGTCTTGGTTATCGTTTCCTACCACTTTCCTTTTCTTCTTTCCTTCGCTGTCTCCCTGTTAATGATGATGGAAATGACGATTATCTTCTTCGTAATAATATTGATAATAATATCAATTATGGTGATGGTGAGAGTGATAATGATAATGACAAAGATAGTAGTAAATAGAAATGATAATAATAATGATGCTACTGGTAATTGTAATAATGATAATAGTGATAGTAATGATAATAGTAATTGTTATAATGAGAATGTTGATAATAAGGATGGTGATGCTAGTGATAATGATTATAATAGTGATGTTAATGATGATAATTATGATAATATAATAATGAAAATGAAATGATAAATAGTGATGATAATTGATAATGATAATAGTAATAATAATGGTAATAAAATTAATGATAACGATAATAACAATGATAATGATGATAATAACAACGATAATAATAGTAATAGTGATAAGGATGATCATGATCTTAATGTTAACAATGATTGTAATGATAAGGATATTACTAAGCATGATTATAATACCAAAAGTAGTAGTAATAAATATTGTTGTTATCAACACTTGTATTATCATTATCTTATCAATGCTATAGAGGTAATGACAATCACCATTATTGTCATCATTATTGTTATTATTATTATTATTATCATTATTTTTACCATCATCATTATGATTGTAGTTGTCGTTTTTTATTTTATCAATATTATTATTATCATCAACGCTATATATCAATGCTATTATCATCATCATTATTATCCTTATCACTACAGTTATCATCATCACCACCACCATTATCATTACCATTAGCATCATCATCATTACTTTTGTCCTTATCATTATACATTATTATTATTATTATTATTATTATATTATTATTTTATTACTTATTACTTATAGAATTATGATCAGCATTAGCATTATATATATATATATATATATATATATATATATATATATATATATATATATATATATATATATTATATATATTATATATATGTATATATATATATATATATATATATATATATATATATATATATATATATATATATATATGTTATCTTCTTATAATTATTAACATTATTTTTATCATTATTACCATCACCATTACTATTGGCATCATCATCGTCAACACACCGAAAAAAAATGTATATGTTGATATAGCGTAGAACCGCTTAAATGAAACTCTCAAACCACCCACAAAGCATTAGATAAAGGGAAGGGACAAGGTACAGGCGCGCTCAAAAAAAAAAAAAATAAAAAAAAAAGCGCGCGTTTCGAAATCGGTCTCGAACATCCGCTCAATACCACACCTTTTTTGTACAGGGTGAGACAGATTCGAAGCTTCAGTTTGTTAAAGGATTTTTCTCTCTCTTTTGAGTGTGTGTGTTGTGTGTGTGTGTGTGTGTGAGAGAGAGAGAGAGAGAGAGAGTCCGGTCATAGCAACGGGTCTGAAGAGGAAAAGGCAATGAAGGAAGAAGGAGATATATAAACGTGTTAAGGGGTGTGGGTGGGTAGGGAGGGAGGGAGGGAGGGAGTGTGTCGGAGAGCATCTGAGGGTGATAGTGAAAGTGGGATCCCCCCCTTCTCCCCCCCTCCC
>NW_020869997.1:253367-263367 GCF_003789085.1 Penaeus vannamei
GTAGTTGTTACGAAAAAAAGAGAGGTTACTTCTATCATTTATCTATTTGTATGAAGACATAATTTTCGAATCACTTCACATAACATTTCACATTCTTATCACATCACCAAAACCGAAATCATCTCGTTATTATCTCCCAGAGAATACAAATGTCTACCAAGCAGCGGATCCCCGTCGCTTAAACGCCTTTCCCTCTCTCCATCGTCCCTCAACCCGGCCTTCCCCTTTCTCCCTTTCCGCAGAGGTCGTCGGTTTCAAGTGCCCTGCCTACTCCGAACCTGGAAGCCTCGCCGCCCGCTTCGAGCCCTTCCCCAGGTACTCGGCTCGTGACTGCGGCCGCTACATCATCTGCGTGGACGGAAACCCGAGACTCATCGGCTGCGGCGACTACACGGTCTTCAACGAGGCTACTCTCACCTGCGAAGACCCCGAATACGTGCCCGAGTGGTGAGTCGGCTGGGGGGGGGAGGTGTGTGTGTGTGTGTGTGTGTGTGTGTGTGTGTGTGTGTGTGTGTGTGTGTGTGTGTGTGTGTGTGTGTGTGTGTGTGTGTGTGATTGTTTATATGAGTGTGTAAGTGGTAATTTCGTCTATGCATTTGTCTCATTTTGTTGAGCTAAGAAGAGTAAAGTAGAAAGACAAATATAAGGCAGATGCAAAAGAAAGGGGTATGAAGCAAGAGAAAAACAATTGGAAAGTTATTTTGAGAACTCATTAGCATAATTAGAGTAATTCGAGGAGTTCAACAGAAGATGATGGAACTTCTGCAACTGAAGATATCAAGAAATTTAAAAGTGAGGAGCATTCGGGATGAATTTAAAAAAAGATTGATAGATAGTAAAGCATAACGATAGCTATCCAAAACATTACGATAGATTATAAAACAGAAGATTGAGCTTTTTATTAATTAACACGCCAAGGAAGAATGTCGAATCAGGGACCACTAATAAACAATAGATACTGCAGGTCTTTCGAATTAAAACATTACGGTAGATTATAAAAAAAAAAAAAAAAACAGAAGTAAGACGCCAAAGAGCGGCAGAGTAAGGAGGTAATATAAACACTTGGATGCAGACTCTCTCTCTCTTTCATTGTACGTGTATGTATTCACGTAAGAGACACAAAAAACAAACAGAGAGTTTCTGCATGAAGTTGTGTTTTTCGGTGCAAATCCAAGAATCTTGAAAATAACATTTCTCTTTTCTATTTTCAGCGCCAACTACTTCAAGTAAACAGCAGAAAAGATGTTGCCAGAAAAAAAAAATATAGAAAAAAAGATCTCCGGCACTCTTTAACATCCCAAGAGAAGAGAGAACATCTTCCAACAGTCTTCAAGTCCTTTTTGAAAATAAATTAATAAACTTATATTTGTGTATGTATACAAGTATGTATGTATGTATATACAAATATACATAGAGTATATCAAATTGCATAAGATAATATATATTTTTAATTCTGTATGTTTCCAACTTGTGCCATCAACTCTATTTAGGTTTTATATTTCTTATTCCAATTCCTTCTTTAAGCATCTCGCAATTTCTGTAATCTTCAAAAGGCTGTAATGAAACCTGACGTATATAAGAATTGTCTCCATTTTTTCTGTATTTTGGAAATAAAAGGATTATCAGATCGAGACTCACGATTTTGTGTGTGTCATCCCCATCCTTTTTATCTTAATATTTATTTTATTACTATTTTTATTCTTAGGACTGTTGCATTATATAGTGTTGCATTCATATAGTGTTTTGTTGTAATCATAAATCCATTAGTATTGGTTTCAGTTGTAGTAGTAATAGAGGTTGTAGGTGCAAAGGTGATGATAGAGTTGATAAAGGTAATAATGATAATGATAATAATATTGATAATGATTATAAGGATGATGGTAATAATAATAATAATGGTGATTGGTAATAATAATAATGATAGCAATGATAGCAATATCAACAACAACAGCAGCAATAATGATAATAATAATGATATAACTAGAAGCAAACAAAGACCCCATAAAAATCTGTTTATAACCTTTTGAGTTATCCTGCTAACCAATCAACCAACGAACAAACAAGCTAACTAACCAACTCTACCAAAAACACAACCTCCTTGGCGGATGTAATGATATCGATAGCAACAACAAGAATGATAGTAATAACAATAATGGAAATGAAAAGAACGAGTTAAGTGGGTTCCACTTATTTCACACTAAGACTGGTGGTAGATAATAGCAATAGCAATAACAACAATGATAGTATTAACAATAATAATAATGAAAAACGAGTGAAGTGATTTTAGACAAAAGTCATCAGAAGGCTTCCACTCATGTCACACTAACCCTGTTCAGACGAGCGACTGCTGGAAGTGCGATTGCCAGGTCAATGGAAGTGAATAGCCACTAGTGTGTGCGCTCCTATCCACTTCCATTGACCAGGCAGTCGCGCCACTAAAGTCGCTCGCCTGAACAGGGTCAGATTGGTGGTAGATAATAATAGCAATAGCAATAACAAGATGATAATAATAATAATAATGAAAAAACGAGTGAAGTGAGTCTAGACAAAAACCATCAGAAGGGTTCCACTCATTTCACACTAAGACTGGGAAGAGAAATCCATAGTTATGAGTGGAATTGTCTGCAGTCCTTCAGAGAAAACTGGCAGAGGCTTCGAATTCTAATGGCATGCCACGGGGTGAGTTCAGGGGGCATGAACTATGTCATTCCCAATGCAAAGACGATTTCAGATTAGGATCAGTTTTGTAAAGCATGGAAAATCGGTGCCATAGATTTGCCATGAGGTGATATATGATACTTGGTCATTATTCATCTTTATGACAGTATGTCACAGCAAAGAATATCCATTGTTACAAATGGAATTAAAACTAAATCTTATGAGAGAGAGAGAGGGGGGGAGGGAGAGGGAGAGAGAGAGAGAATATACTTATATAGATAGATAGATATTTCTGTGTGTGTGTGTGTACACATACATATGTACTCTGTGGAAAACCAAATTCCAAATATGGTGGGATGAAAGGATTACTGAAACAGACAAGTCCTCGAGAACCCTTAAAAGGAAACCAATGACAAGTCAGTCTTCACGACCAAACCCACACGCTGGGAAATAAAGAAAATAGACAAGGACAGGAGTGTACATTAAATTTACGAAAATATGAAAGTACAGGCCAGCCCCATTGCGCGTCTACACAAGCAAACATTCGATGAACGAGCGTACTGGTGGTTTCAATCAGCTCACCAGTGATTCTGTCGGCCAGTTGTTTGATGTGGATAAGCGTGTATCCTCATAGTGTAAGGTACTGTATGCGTTGGGCTTACAAAACAGTTTACCAACTCTTACTCTTACTCTTACTCTTACTTTTGTTATGAGTATTGTAACAGAAATATTCTACTCGCTCCTGCACTTGTTAATGACATTGTAAAAACCATTATTGATATAAAATGTGATCTTATACCAATATTTTGATGTCTAATAATAAGAACATTATTGCTACGATCAAAAACCGCGCTGAAAGGAAATATTACATAGGAATTTTGAATCCGAATCGGATCCACCAAAGTTAATACGATGGTAAAAAAACACACAATGCACAAACTAAATCTAATTAGTGCATTGTGTTCTTTTTCTACCATAGTATCAACACGGTAGAGTATTTTTTTCCATTCATATAATACGATATACTATGCAAACACTCGATAACCTGAACATATAGATATACAGTAAGTAATGGATATATCAGAAGAGCATTATGGAAGTCTATTTGTAAAACGAGTAAGGGAGTAACCTCAAGATATTGGCCAAACCCTCGAAGAGTCAGTGAAGGAAATATACAGTGGTTTATTATATAAGGAAAGATATTGGCATTCTCCAGACTCGTGTGATTTGTCGCCCGTCAGTTTTGTTTTTCATTTATTTATTTATTTATTTTCATCTTGATTATTATTGTGTTTTCGTATGACACGTATCAGAATGTTTGCCGCAGGATACCTTATCAGGGGGAAGCAGTTTGGGCAGTGGGGGGTGGGGGGGGGGGGGGGAGGAAGTCAGCGGACGAACGGCGGGCTAGGTGCGTGGCTACGAAAGACATCAATAAAATACAACAAGAAAACAATCGCACATCGGGTGAACATCTTTGACTCATCACCATAACATCAAGTCTAATCATAATGACAATTCATTTTATTCAGGGAGATAACGTCTCTAAAAATACACGATACACCGAGAAAGTTTATTTTTCGTCGATTTCATGTATATATTAAAAACTGCATATCAGGGTTTGTAAGGTCCTGGAGAATCGTGGAAAATCATATATAATAAAGTTGAAATTTTCGGAACTGGATTATCATGGATTTTTTTTTCGTCTGGAAAATTATAGATGTTTAGAATCTGTGTCTTTAAAGAAATTAAAATCTGACTGATGTTTTTCACTTTATATTCCGAGAAAATCTGCAGAAAGTCCGAAGATTGAGGTAACTAAAAAGTTGAAATATTACATTGATACAAGCTAGTCCCTTATAAGGTGTCAATAAAGCACACACACATTACTTAAATCTTATATATTTGACATCATTTTGGAATTATGATCATTGTAAATGTAATGTATCGTGAATATGCATCCAATGTTCAAGGAAAACTGTGGAAAAAAAAGTCATGAAAAAATACCAAAAACCTCTGAAAAGTCATGGAAAAGTCATGGAATTTTGATGCCCAAAAAGTGTACAAACCTTGGTATATTCATAACGTCATTCAAATCACGTATAACAGATCCTTAAGAAACGTGACTAAGCCTAATTCTGCCACATTGCCAACGCTCTATTAAAGCTGACTGTGAACTGTAAACATAACTAAATAAGTGCAGCAAATGTCCATTGCGGGTATAATGCATTCTATAGCCATTTATTTATTTTCTCTTGAATGAGGACAAGTCTCTCTCTCTATCTATCTATCTATCTATCTATCTATCTCTATCTCTATCTCTCTTCCTTTCTGTCTTTCTTCAGCTCCTCCCCCCCCCCCTCTCCTCTCTCTCTCTCTCTCTCTCTCTCTCTCTCTCTCTCTCTCTCTCTCTCTCTCTCTCTCTCCTCTCTCCCTCCCTCCCTCCCTCCCTCCTCCCTCCCTCTCTCTCCCTCTCTTCTCTCTCTCTCTCCTCTCTCTCTCTCTCTCCTCTCTCTCCCTCTCTGTCTCTTTCTCTCTTTCTCTCCCCCTTTCTCTCCTTCTCTCTCCCTCTCTCTCTCTCTCTTTCTTTCTCTCTCTCCCTCTTCTCTCTCTCTTTCTCTCTTTCTTCTCTCTCTTTCTCTCTCTCTCAGTTTCTCTCTCTCTTGTGTTTTGATTGCATTAGGTTTTATCGCGATTTTGACAATGTCGATGTTCTTGTCTTGGTTTTATGTATGATTTGTATTACATTTTTTGTTTATCCTAATTGTACTTATCACTTATATTTATTTCCATCATTTCTTTTTTCTGCTTAACGATCTGTTAATTTATGGCCTATTGTTTCGTTATTTCATACACTTTGTCCTTTCCTTTCTATTCTATACTCTTCCTTAATTTCATGTAAGGCTCAACTTGACCTATCTGTAATATTCAAAATATTTTTTCTTGTTAATTAGCTTATACATATTCATTTCTAATTTGGTATCCTTTCATATTCACCCTTCTATTTCTTAGTGCTTTCTTGCTTTTGGTACTCTTTCTGATTTTTTCCTATATTTCACTATTTTTATATTTTTCTCTTACCTCTCCAGCCACGACGAAAAATATCATAAAGTATAATATATATAAGTATCTCTTCAATATTGAAAATTGGTCATTTTCTCTATCATTAAAGAAAATGTATTTGATGGCTAACTCAACCAAATAACTTCCTTTCCTTTTTAGAGATAACGTAAAGGGAAGGTGATCACAAAAAATACAATCGGTTGGTTGAAAAAAGAAAACAAAACACCATCAACAAGTTGCTGTTTATGATATCAAAATTCTTCTCTTTTATTTTGCTCTATTCCAGTGTTATCAGCAACGGTGTTATTGCATACATTGGTGCCGATATATCATAAGCATACTTTTTACGATTGCTGTTATCATCACCAACGCCATCGTCATCATTATCACTATTACCATTTTCATTAGTAACTGTGTTGTTCTCATTGCTCTTATCATTATCGTTGTTGATACCTGTTAATGTTATTGTTTTTGTCATTATCATTATCATCGTTATTACTCGTTGGTTTTGGTATTCCTTTCTGGTTGATATTATTGTTAGCAAAATTACTTTTACTGTCGTTGGTACTACAGTACTGACTTTGCTAATAGTATTATTATGCACCATTATCATAATTACCATATTCATCGTTACCATATTAGCATCAGACTGTTTTATTATTATTATTACCATTATTATTGCTATTACTGTTTTTTCCATCGCCTTCATCTTTATTGCTATCGTACCCGTTTTTGACTCATATTTGCTAATTGTAATTTCTATGTATTTCACTTTATTAACCTGGCCGGAAACATGACCTTAACCATCATTATCATATTAATTACGCCATGATCGTAAAATATCCTAATCACCTCTTTACCTTTCTCACCATTAGGATCACTATCTATTTCATCTCTATTGTTCTGATTAATATTTTTGTTCATTTCAATTTCAAAAAAATCATCAATCGATTTTCCGTTATCAGTCATTCTCACTTCAAACACCAAAGTCAACATCACCTTCATCCACTCACTTCTATTTTCATTTCCCTCTCTTATCGAAGCTTAGTTGGAACCGGTAAGGATGCGATAAAAGACAAGGACACCGACGATAAAGCGTGATAAGAAGAGGCAAACAGGAAGGCAGGGTTTGGCCAGGAATGCGGGACTATAAAGAAAACTGTGCGCTTACCTTGGAGGCAGGACTCTGTTAATTTTTCTGTTAATTTTTCTGTTATCCATTTCGGATATTTTTTTATCTGTCTTTGTGTATTTTCTTACTTTCTTTTTCTTTCTTTCTTTCTTTCTTTCTTTCTCTCTCTCTCTCTCTCTCTCTCTCTCTCTCTCTCTCTCTCTCTCTCTCTCTCTCTCTCTCTCTCTCTCTCTCTCTCTCTCTCTCTCTCTCTCTCTCTCTCTCTCTTTCACGCATTCACTCTCACTCTCTCTTTCACTCTCACACAAACACACACACACAACTACTCATTCTCTCTCTCTCACTCTCTATCTATCTATCTATCTATCTCTCACTCTCGCTCTCTCTCTGCGTGTGCTTGTGTGTGTGTGTCTGCATATATACATACATGTATGTGTGTGTGTCTATATGTATACACAAATATGTATGTGTGTGTCTATATATACACATAAAAATGCTTGTGTGTATATGTGTGTGTCTATATGTATACATAAATATGTATGTATGTGTGTGTGTGTGTGTGTGTGTGTGTGTGTGTGTGGTGTTATATATATGTTCACACACACACATCATGAGTGTATATATATATATATATATATATATATATATATATATATATATATATATATATATATATATATATATATGTATATATATATATGTATATATATATATATATATATATATATATATATATATTATATATATATATATATATATGTATATATATATGTATATATATATATATATATATATATATATATATATATATATATATATATATTATATATATATATATATATATATATATATATATATATATATATATGTGTGTGTGTGTGTGTGTGTGTGTGTGTGTGTGTGTGTGTATGTATGATGTGTATATATATATATATATATATATATATATATATATATATATATATTATATATATATATATATATATATATATATATATATATATATATATATATCAAATATATATACATATATAGGTATGCCACTTTATGTTTGTAGATATGAATGGATGTATATGTATATACATTTATATTTATACAAATATATATATACACACATATGTGTATATTATACGCACAGACACACACACATATATATCACTCTATGTTTTAGATATGAATGGATGTATATGTAAATATAGATGCACACACTTACACCGACAAAGGTAAACAGGCAGAGAGAATTATAAAAATCGCGCTTTTGTCCTTTTCATTCATCCTTATCATCCTTTGAGTATGTGCATTTGGGTCTCAGATTTCTCTGTCTGACTTCATTCCTTTTTTTCATTCTCCACGAGCATTTGCTTATTCCTTTTATTTATCTTATAATGTGTGTTTATATAGCGCCATGGCAGTCAGCGCGGAAAACGACCTTTTTCGCAGTGGCAAAATAACAGGCAAAACCAGAGGATACAAATACATTTTGTTTTTATTTTGTTTGTTTTTATAACAGAAAAGTATATCTTTATCTTCGACGGATCAGAAGAAACAAAGAAAATGAAGATCTTAAATTTAACATAATTTATTTACAAACAGAAATAACAACTAAGCCTAGGGGGTCGCGGAATGCACTATCATAATACTTTGTGTGAAAAAATATTTACAGTGAGCCAGGGAAAGGGGGAGGGGGGGACGGGGACGTGGATGGGTATGGGAGGGCGAGGGGCAGGGAAGGGGGGAAGAGGGGCGGGGGGAGGAAGAAGGGGGCGGGGAACGGGAGGAATTGGGCGGGGAAGGGGGAAAGAGGGGACAGGGAAGGGGAAGGGGAGGGGTGCGAGCCATCACAATGTTGCCAACTCGGGGGCCATTCGTCACTGCTAGACGTCGCAAAAATCTTTGGGTGTTGGGGGTTTGTACCCGGGCTGTGAGGAGTAAAAGGGTGCTCAGGTCATGGGTTGCGTGGAGTGGGGCTCTCGGCCTCCTGTCCTCTCGAAGGAGCGCATATCCTAGTGTCCCTAATGATTCCATCTACACAGAGAAGAGGAACTGAAGTGGGTGGCACGCGGCTCCCCGTCGGGTGCGAGGAAAGTCACGAGCCCCACCCAGCTGCTGCCTTGCGAAAGAGGGAAACGGAGAGAGCGGTTTCTCAGGCGCTTAGAGCGGGATGGCGCCGGGGATGGGTGCCGCCCTGAAGTTGTTCCCCGAGGGCAGAGGGGGCCTGTTGGGGAGGGCGGACGGCAGGGGGGCGTCGATGAACTGGCCTCCCTGCTGGATGGGCTCGGCCTCCACGCTGGGGCGGCGGCGCTGAGGGCGGGCGATGTTGGCGCGGATTGGCCCTGCTTCTTCCGTCTCGGGCTGGGGCGTGGTGGAGGGAACGTCGCAGTCGGTGGTGGGGGGGTTCACGCAGCGGCGGGACTGCTTGTCGAACACGAGGGTGGCGGGGCAGCGCTGCAGGCGGGGGTAGCCTCCCTGGCACGACCAGTACCTCTCGCAGGACTTGCCGAGGGCAACGTTGGCATTGGCATCGTTCTTGCAGAGAGCTGAGGAAATAAATTACAAGGTGAGACGCCGCTCTCTCGCGGGGGAATAGTGTTATGAAACACCGCCTTGGAAATGGTCGTCTATTCAATATTTATCAGATCTACGGTGCTTTCCCTCTAAAAACTTCAATATCTACAAACGAGTAAAAAAGGAAGAGGAGATGACACTCACGATGCTTCTGGCATCCGGCGACGTTCTGGGGCCAGTCGCAGGCGTGAGTCTCCTCGTTGTAGAGGAGGCCGCCGATGCAGAACTGCTCAGTGGCGGTGCCGTTCCAGCAGGTCCAGTAGCGGGTGCAGGAGGTCTCGTGCCCGAAGATGCCGTAGAGCCAGTCGCAGTGCTCGGTGGAGATGGGGGGGTTAGGTGGGGGGGGGGTCGAGTTAGTTACTTCTCTTGGAAGGTCAAGGATAAGCAGGAGCAGAAAAATAGAGCAGGTCTCATTTATATTTGGACTATAATTGGGTTGTGGGGTCAAGGAGAGTGATATATGGCGATGCAGTAGTTCTGCTGAATCATCTACACACTATGGTTCAACAAGGCCGAAGAACGGCAACTATCAATGCGTATCATGCAAAACTGTGCCTTATGAATCAGTGGAAGAAAGGAATA
>NW_020869997.1:268367-270867 GCF_003789085.1 Penaeus vannamei
GAGGGAGAAGGCCGTAGATAAAAAAGTAAGAATAATAATGAAGAAGTAGTAGATCAGAAGAAACGAAGAGAGGTACAGAAGAGAGAGATAAAGCTCCGATTAGAGGACAGGGCGAAGAGAAGGGGAGGCACGGAAGGAAGAAGACGAAGGGAGAAGGGCGAAGATCAGAAGAGAGGGAGAAGGGCGAAGATCAGAAGAGAGGGAGAAGGGCGATCAGAAGAGAGGGAGAAGGGCGATCAGATCGAGAAGAGAGGCGAAGATCAGAAGAGAGGGAGAAGGGCGAAGATTCAGAAGAGCGAGGATCAGAAGAGAGGGACGGGAGACCAGGTAAGGGCGAGTGGGCGGGGACTCGGAGCTCGGTGAACAGGTCCCTCCAAGTCTGGCTTAAATTTCCCAGAATCATAGGATTTCAACATGAAATCGAGTCTGATGAAGTGCGATGCCAACCGTCGGGCGCAGACAACTTCTGGATTGGGACACGCTAATTTTATGTGTAATCTAATCCGCAAAGTTATATATATACAGACATGCAAAAATCTATCTGTCTATATATCCATCTACATATCTATCTATCTATATCTATTTATCTATTTATCTATAAATGCGCACAGACAAAATATGGACGATTTTCAACATGAATCTCAAAGCACCGTTACGAAATTTATTTAAAAAATGAACTCACCGAATCACCATTCTCTTAACCGCTTGTTTTCTAATCTTATCCTTGATATAAAAATTCCAGCAAACCTCGACTGAACAATGATAAAAAAAAGAAAAAAAACACACGAATAAATCACACTTCGTCCTTCGAAAGACAAGGTGATCGAAGTGCGCAGGAAATACTCCAAAGATCTGAATATTCAAGGCGAAAGAGCGAGAGAAAAAAAATCGAATGAGGCGATTTCTGTTTTTTTGGATCGAGCAGCGAGGTCGACTGTTGTCCTTCAGTCCTTGTGAGGAAATTCCTGAGGGAGGAGCAGCAAGGGGGGGGGGCGGAGACGAAGGGAGAGGGAGCGATGACGAGAGAAATATATATAGATAGAGAGAGAGAGAGAGAGAGAGAGAGAGAGAGAGAGAGAGAGAGAGAGAGAGAGAGAGAGAGAGAGAGAGAGAGAGAGAGAGAGAGAGGGAAAAGGAGAGAGAGAGGTGTGAGGAAAGGGAGATGGAGAGGTCGAGAGAGAGTGAAATGAAAGTGAGAGGGATAGGG
Source organism: Penaeus vannamei (assembly GCF_003789085.1). Taxonomy (NCBI): domain Eukaryota; kingdom Metazoa; phylum Arthropoda; class Malacostraca; order Decapoda; family Penaeidae; genus Penaeus; species Penaeus vannamei. The sequence goes on from NW_020869997.1 coordinate 269,575, forward strand.
AAGGGGAGGCGGAAGAAAAGAGAAAGGAGAGAGAGAGAGAGAGAGAGAGAGAGAGAGAGAGAGAGAGAGAGAGAGAGAGAGAGAGAGAGAGAGAGAGAGAGAGAGAGAGAGAGAGAGAGAGAGAGAGAGAGAGAGAGAGAGAGAGAGAGAGAGAGAAAGTAAGAGAGATTAAGAAAGATTGAGAAAGAGTAAGAAAGAGAGAGGAGAGAGAGACTTATGAAACAGCGCATGGGAGGGAGAGGAAGGCCCGGCAAAGGGTAAGGTTCGGTGACACGGAGGACATGCACATTCCACCCCAGGAACGCGTCCTTCTTCCCTTCCCTTCCTTTCCCTTCTCTTCCCTCCTTTTCCCTCCCCGCCCGCCCTCCGGCCCTCTGCTCGCGGCTCCTCCCGTTTGAGGTCAGAGCAAAGGCGCCCCTTCACTCCGGCCTTACAGGAAACTCGCCAAAGGTCACGCAGGACATTCCTTCGAGTGCTTGTCCTGCCTTGGCGACTTGGACTCTCCCTGCGAACGGCTTCAACTATTTCCGCTTAGCTTATCTACTATCTATCTTAACCTTCTCATGATTTAGATTGATTATCATAAGCTGGATTCGGGTAATGAATTTTTAATTTGATTTGCTTAATCCTAGACCATTCCAATTAGCGACGTTGATAGATTAACGAGGTCTTCCAACGCGCATTATGTGATTTTAATGAACCGCACTCTATTTTATTTGATTTCTGAATCGAACGAGAAAAAAAAAAACACATATGGATGGTCTTCTTTTCCAACCGAGCCGTCAAACCGAATCCGACTTGAGAGAGAAAAAAAACACTCACTACCCGAGCAAATTAAGAAAAAAAAATACACTCCACAGTAACGTTCATGCAGTTCACGACACTTCTTGTTATAACTTGTTACTAAATCTGTTGATCTTTGGTTTGTTTATCGTGTTGTAAAAAAACTCACCGGCCCCCGCGATGGCACAGAGGATTGCAGCGGCGAGTATCCTCATGGTGGCTGTATGTGAGATAGCGATAGAGATATACACGTGTTTTCGCTGCGACGTCTGATGAGCTAGTGCATGCCTGTTGGAAGGCTGGAGCCGTTTTTATACCCTCGCGCTTCGCCGTGACTCCGCCCACCCGACCGGCCCAGCTTGAGAGTTTCCTTTTGCTTTCGCCCGTTGTGCATCCCTTTTGCACAATTCTTCCTCGCCCCTTTTTAGTTCTTTGCGTTTTCCGGGGCTTTGTGTACCCTTTTTTCGTTCTTATCTCGCTGCCTCATTCGCTGACAGCTCATCTCTATTG
>NW_020869997.1:275867-282822 GCF_003789085.1 Penaeus vannamei
AGGAAGGAAGATGAAAAGGGATATGAAGAGGAGGAGAGAGAGCAAAGGAAGAATTGAGAGAGGAAGGAAGAAAAGGGATGCGAAGAGGAGAGAGAGAGCAAAGGAGGGAGGAGGAAGGAAGAAGAAACGGGATGCGAAGAGGAGGAGAGAGAGCAAAGGAAGAAGGGAGGGAGGAAGGAAGAAGAAAAGGGATGCGAAGAGGAGGAGAGAGAGCAAAGGAAGAAGGGAGGGAGGGAGGAAGGAAGAAGATGGATATGAAGAGAGGAGAGAGAGCAAAGGAAGATTGAGAGAAGAAACAATGAAGAAGGGGAGATAAAGGAAGGGGAGGGAGAGAAGAGGGGGAGAGATGAGAGAGAAGGAGAAAAAGATGCATAAGAGAGTAGGAGAGAGAGGAAAAGAAGAGAAGGGATAGCAGAGAGAAGGCGGAAGAAAGGAAAGAAGTAGAAAGAGGAGGATTAAAGGAACAGGAGGGGAGAGGAGGCAGGGACAGAAGAGGGGAAGGGGAGGAAGGAACAAGGAAAGGCGAAAAGAAAAAAGAGAGGGAAGAGAGGGAGAAAGAGCAGTAGAGAGCAAAGGACAGAGGGAGAGAGACGAAGAAGATAAGAAGCCGACAAAGCAGAGAGAGGGACAGAGAGACTTGCTCTGAGAGGGGAAGGTGACGAAGAGGAGGAGAGAGAGCACACGCACAGAGGGAGGAAGGAGAAGAAAAGGAATGAAGAGGAGAGAGAGAGCAAAGGGAGAGAGGAAGGAAGAAAAAGGGATGCGAAGAGAGGAGAGAGAGCGAAGAAGTGAGAGGGAGATGAAGATGTGGAGGGAGGAGGAGTGAAGGGAGGAACAGGAGGAAAGGGAGATGAAGAGAAGGAAAGAGAGGTAAGGAAGAAGAAGGAAAAGGAAGATGAAGACAGCGGAGAGAAGAGAGAAAGAATGAAGAGGCAGAGAGAGAGAGAGAGGGAGAGAGAGAGAGAGGAGAGAGAGAGGAGAGAGAGAGAGACAGAGAGAGACAGGCAGAGAGACAGAGAAAAGCGAGAAAAACAAAGAACACAGAGGGAGATGAAACGAACAGAGGGAAGGAGGCAGGACAGAAGGTGAGGGGGTGAAGGGAACAAGCAACGCACAAGAGAAAGGTGGAGGGGAGAGAGGGGGAAGAGGAGCAGAAAGCGACGAAGACGAAGGCCAAGACGCAGAGACCTTGCTCTTCGACCGCCCCTGTTACCAGCAGAGGCGATCAGTGTTACCAAGCAGAGAAAGCAAGGGAGAAGAGAGTGTGTTTGTATGTTTGCGGCGCCTGTTTACTGGTGGAAATGCGCGTGCGGGTCTGATATTTGGAGGAGGTGTGTGAGATAGATAGAGATAGATTGATAGAGAGGGAGAGAGAGAGAGAGAGGGAGAGAAAGAAAGAGAGAGAGAGAGGGGGGGGAGAGAGAGAGAGAAAGAGAGAGACAGAGACAGAGAGAGACAGAGACAGAGAGAGAGAGAGAGAGAGAGAGAGAGAGAGAGAATGAGAGGGAAAGAAAAAGAGAAAGCAAATAGAAAAGTGGCTAAAGGAGTAAGTAAAAGAAAGAACCAGAAGTATTGTTACCAAGGCAGACAAAGGCAAACGAGCATTGTTACCAAGAGAAAGGCGTATAAGAGCGATACACAAAGAACAAACGAGCAGTGTTACCATAACTAGGCACTGATGTCACGCACATCTTCCCCCCACCCCTCACCCCCGAGAAGGTCACCTAAGCTGCAGTATTACACACTCGGTGAGGTGGGTGGCGCAGGTAAGGAACCGCGCCCCCTCCCCCCCCCAAAAAAAAGGAATTCAAAGATAAGAGAGAACAGGGAGTGGGGGAAAGACGACAGGTTGCCAGTTCGGGTGGGAGACTGCCCAGTGTTGCCAGGTGAGAGCAATTAGTAGAAAGCAATGTTAAGCTGATTTGGAAGTATCTCAAGAAAACAGTGTTACCAAATCGACCAACTTTCACCTCATGTCTGGGAGTGTATTGAGGTAATGTATACAGCATATACACAGGGAGAGGTAGAGATGGAACGTCAGAGAGAGACAAAGGAAGATAAAAAGAGATGATATCAAGATAAGATGAACGCGGATACATAAAGAGACAGAGAAAATGAGATATTTTAATTCTGATGGCCATTTATGTATCATGAGAGAAAGAGATGTAAACCAACAGAGAGTCGAGTGAAAAGAGAATAAAAGAAAAAGAGACAAAGAACGCCAGAAAGAGGAAAAGAGAAAGACAGAGACAGACAGAAAGAGAAAGACAACCACCCACAGACGGTGATAAAGGCAAGCACACTGTCGCAATGGTCTGTTCGAGATAATAAGATAACTGCCTTGCTACACCCACGGCCGTGCAGATAATTACATTAAATACCCAATTAAACTAACTGACAACTGAGCCAACACCCCCCCCCTGCCCCTGCCCCCTGCTCTATGACTTACCCCTACCCCTTCCCTCTGACCCCCCTCTCCCCCCTCACCTTTCATTGCCGAGCACATCAGTCAAAGTAATTTAAACCTCTATAGAAAAAGTAAATTTGCTAAATTGGCTGCGAAGTCACTAGCTAAAACGTGGAGAGAGAGAGAAAGAGGGAGAGAGAGAGAGAGAGAGAGAGAGAGAGAGAGAGAGAGAGAGAGAGAGAGAGAGAGAGAAGAGAGAGAGATTTAAAAAATAATGAGAGGCTAGTTAAGAGAGAGAAAGAGAGAGTTTAATAGAAATAGTTCATAGAGAGTTAACAGAAATAGTTAATAAGAGAGAGTTTAAAGACAGAGAGAGAGAGAGAGATAAAAGAGAGAAAGAGATAAAAGAGAAAGAACGAGAGAGAGAGCGATTTTTAAAATAAAGAGTGGGATAGTCAAGATAGAGAGAGAAATTTAAAAAATAGAGAGAAGGAGACTTAAGAGAGAGAGAGAGATAATTTTAAAAAATAGAGAGAGGAATAGTTAAGAGAGAGAGAGAGAGAGATTTAAAGAATAGAGAAAGGGAGAGTTAAGAGAGAGAGAGAGGGTAAAAAAAATAAAGAGAGAGAGGGAAAGAGGGAGAGATATTTGAAAAATAAAGAGAGAAGTGTGATTATGACTGAGAGGGAAAGAGAATATCATTATATTTTTTACTATTATTTTCATAATTAATCATTATTTTCATTATCATTATTGTTGATGTTATCATTATATGTTAATATTAATGTTATTATATCATAATGTTATCATAATGCTATTAAAATATTTTTATGTTATATATATATATATATATATATATATACATATATATATATATATACACACACACACACACACCACATATATATATATATATATATATATATATATATATATATATATATGTATGTATGTATATATATGTAATATACACACACACACACATACACACACACACACACACACACACACACACACACACACACACACACACATACATATATATATATATATATATATATATATATATATATATATATATATATATATATATATATTATATATTATATATATGTATATATATATATATATATATATATATATATAATTATATATATTATACATAATATATATTATGTATATATATTCCATATGGTATATATGATATGCAATAACGAATTACTACCAGTATTGATTTATCGTTATTCTAATCCTCAGCATTTAAACTTGTATCGTCATTATCTCCTAATTCTATCATTGTTATGATTATGATAATGCTTATATTTCATTACTATTATTATCAATATCATTATTATCTTTATTATCATCTTCAAGATTATCATCGTTATAATTATCATTATTATCATTATTGTTATTGTCATTGTTGTCAATATCTTCGTTGTTTATACTATTATCATTATCATCATTATCATTATTCTTATTATTCATATTTGTTATTATTTTGTTATCATCATTATTATTACTATTATTATCATTATTATAATTTTTCCTTATTTTACCATTATCATTATCATTATTATTGTTACTATCATTATTACCGTATTTTTTCATCATCATTTATCATGACTATCATTATTATCATTATTATTGTTATTATCATTATCATTATTATCATTATTACTATTAGTATTATTTTGTTATTATTATTATTACTACTATTGCTATTATCATTATCATTATTATTATTATTATTATTATTATTATTATTATTATTATTATTATTATTGTTGTTGTTGTTGTTGTTGTTGTTGTTATCATTATCATTACTATTTTCATTGTTATCATTATCATCATCATTATCATTATTTTCTAGCATTACCATTAATATCATTACTATTATTTTCATAATTTTTTATTATCATCGTTACTCTCGTCATTACTATCATCATCAATACTATAATTTCTTATTATTATTGCTATTATCATTATTATTATTGTTATCGTTTTTATTGTTGTAGTTGTTATTACTATTGCTATTATCATTAGTATCATTATCATCATTATTATTACCACAACTACTACTACTGTCATTATCATTATTAATTTTATTATCATTATTCTCATCATCATTATCGTTATCATTATTATTATCATTATAAATACTACTGCTACTATTACAACTATCATTAGTACCATTGTTTTCAATTCATCCATCTGATATCATCATTACGTATCTATTATCGTTTCATAATTGTCTGACTTACATCATTCAATCTGTTGATATAGCAGAGATTGTATCATTGTCATTAACTGAAGAGCTGGTATATATTGTATCATAATTGCCTGTTATATAAATCATTAAAGAAAAAAAGATCTCATCAGCATTTCTGATCCCCGACTGGTCTATTTTCAACAGAGATAAATTATTTTTTTTTTTTTTTAAGAATTCTTATCTCCGTACGTAGGCGTTGGGTTTTTGTTTTTCTGTTTTACGAATTATTAAACAAAAAAAAGAATCATCGTTACTGATATCGATTTGAGGTTTATTTTCACCGGAGATAAAGGATTTTATTTTCACCGTGAGAAAAGTGCAGTTATTTTAAGCATTATCTTCGGACAAAGGCGTTTTATTTTATATTGTCTATTCTAAGATTTATTATAGAAAAATAATTGTTCTTGGTCTCGATTTGAGGTTTGTTTTCATGGGAGATATAGGATTTTATTTTCACCGTGAAAAAAGTGCAGTAATTTTCAGTATTATCTCCGGGCAAAGGCGTTTGAGTTTAAATTGTCTAGTTCAAGATTTGTTAAAGAAAAAAATAATCGTTCTTGATCTCGATTTGAGGTTTGTTTTCACGGGAGAAAAAGGTTTTTATTTTCACCGTGAAAAAATGCAGTCATTTTAAGCACTATCTCCGAGCAAAGGCGTACATAGGCGCTAGATTTTAAATTGTCTGTACTTATTTTCACCGTGAAACAGGGCAGTCATTTTAAGCATTATCTCTAGGCAAAGGCGCTTGATTTTAAATTGTCTGTTTTACGAATTATTAAAGAAAAAAAATCGTTCCAGTTCTTGATTTGAAGTTTGTTTTCACCGGAGATAAAGGGTCCCATTTCCACCGTGAAAATAGTGCAGTCATTTTTAACCATTCTCATCGCCACCTTTGGGTATCCTTGTCATTTACACGCCCGCACGCCCGTATGGGTTCCTTAGACAAAAAAAGTCTCCTTGGATTTTTTTTTTCTCTTTTTTTGTTTTTATTTTTTGAATGGTTAATTTAGAGCCCTTAATGTCATCTTTGGAATGTTGCCTACGGTTAAAAGGTCATGTGTGCCTTGACCTGTGCCTTTATATGCGTATGTTGACGTGTGTGTCTGGAAGAGAGAGAGAGAGAGAGAGAGAGAGAGAGAGGGAGGGAGGGAGGGAGGGAGGGAGGGAGGGAGGGAGGAGAGAGAGAGAGAGAGAGAGAGAGAGAGAGAGAGAGAGAGAGAGAGAGAGAGAGAGAGAGAGAGAGAGAGAGAGAGAGAGAAGAGAGAGAGAGAGAGAGAGAGAGAGAGAGAGAGAGGAGAGAGAGAGAGAGAGAGAGAGAGAGAGACAGAGATGAGAGATAGGGAGAGGGGGGGGGTGGAGAGAAGAGAAAGAAAGAGAAACGGAGATAGACAGAGAGAGAGAGAGCGAGTTTTGAAAATATTATTCAAGAATACATATTCCCAACATTCTCATTATCATATAACATACATGATACATCCCGCATCAGAAAATACCTAGAAACATGCATCTCAAACACTATTATTTTCCGAATCTACATAACATGTTTACGTGTTTTGTTTACGATGAGCGCGAGCACCCCCCACCCCCAGCCCCCACCCCCACCCCACCCCCCTCCTCCCCCCAGCAACACAAAACCACCCTAATTCTTCCCTAATTGACCCTGCGAGGCATACTGAAGGAATGATTTCTTAAACTTATAATGATGTCTATCCAGCGTCTATTTGGAAAGGGGTCAGGTTTTCCGTTAGACAGCTACGTGCATTAAACCATACAGACATACAGAATACATACAGAGGCAGAGAAAGATAAAGAGAGGGAGACGGGCAGATAGACAGACAGAGAGACAAGTAGATAAAGACAGGTAGAGAGAGAGAGGGAGAGAGACAGACAGACAGAGACAGAGAGAAAGAGAATGAAAGACAGAGAGAGGGAGAGAGAGAGAGACAAACAGACAGACAGACAGACAGAAAGAGACAGAAAAAGAGAGAGAGAGAGAGAGAGAATGAAAAACAGAAAGAGAGAAAGAAAAAGAGAAAGAAATACAGAAAAAGAGAGACACAGATGATAAAAGCACACCCACACCTCCAAGCAGAACAAGCAAAGAAACACACAAACTTGGGGTCGAAAGGGACTTGAATTCTACCTTCTCTCGCCAAGTTCAGGTCAGACATGTAGCCTCAGAGCAAATAGTCAAACCATCGAAGAGAATGTGAGAGTTTAGGTTTCCTTTTTTAATCTCTCTTTCTTTTCATTCCTTTTTTTTCTTTCTTTCTTCT
>NW_020869997.1:282922-285422 GCF_003789085.1 Penaeus vannamei
ATGTGAAGAGAAGAGCGAGAAGTGAGAGAGAGAAGAGGAGAGAGAACGTGAAAGATGAGAGAGAGAAGAGAGAGAGAGAGAAGAATATGATGGAGAGAGAGACAGACATGAGAAAGGAGAGAGAGAGAGAGGAGAGAGAGAGAGAGAGGAAGAGGAGAGAGAGAGAAGAGGAAGAGAGAGAAGAGAGAAGGAGAGAGAGAGAGAGAGAGAATAAAGAGACGAGAATGAGAGATAAGAGAGAAATAGAAAGAGAAGAAGAATAAGAGAGAGATGATGACTAAAAAGCGAGAGAGAAATAAGAGAGACGATGAGAGAGAGAGGAGAGAGGAGAGAAGAGCGACACAGAGACACATGAAGGCGAGAAACGTATGAGAGTAAAGAGAGAGGAGAGGAGGAATTATAGGAGAAGAACATGAGAGAGCATCACTGCAGTTCCACGCACTCATAAGATCGAGATAAAAATGAAGAGAGAATAAGGAGAGAGAGATGGAGAGACGAAAGAGAGAGAGAGAGACACGAGACAGAGAGAGACGAGAAGAGAAGAGAGAGAGAGAGAAAGAGAGAGAGAGAGAGAGAGAGAGAGAGAATAAGAGAAGCAATGAGAGAGAGAGAGAGAGAGAGAAGAGAGAGAAAGAATAGAGAGAGAGAAGAGAGAGAGAGAAGAGAGAGAAGAGAGAAGAGAGAGAGAGAAGAGAAGAGGAGAGAGAGAGAGAGAAGAGAGAAGAGAGAGAAGAGAGAGAATAAGAGAATAAGAGAATAAGAGAGAGAGAGAATAAGAGAATAAGAGAAAGAGAGAATAAGAGAGAGAGAGCTTGCGAATCTCGACGACAGAGAAACCCTTTCACTGAAGTTCTTCTGTTTTCTGTTTGGGGTCTTTTTCTCTTCTCTGTTTTCGAAATAAAATATCGCGGTTTGATATTTATTTTGGATTGTCTCGGCCAGAAAGTTTTTTTTTTTTTTTCATGACACGTGTTCTGATTTGTTTTTTCTTTAACTATTTGTTCTACTTTGAGGCGAGGGCGGCTTCGGAGGGGGAGGGGTGGGTGGGGTGGGGCATATGCATTTCATAATTACGCGAAGTTCGGAGTCGTTTGTTGGTTTAAATATGGGTTTAATGACGATGATAATACTGGCTAATGGCAGTAATGACAACGGCAGGCACAAAAGCGTTATCAATAACTGATAATCCTTATTATCGTTAAAATCATAATCAAAATCGCACCATTGCCATCTTTCAATAGAAATCTAACACAAAAAATAGAAGTAACATTAGTTAACCAACAGATACCACACAAAAAAAAACGCCGTTCAATATGTAAATAAACCAAAAGGATGAAAATAACTCACCAAGGCCTAGGAGCGCGATGAACACGGCCGTCGACAGCATCATCCTTCACCTGACTTCCAACACGAACTGAGCGATAAGAACTGACTTCGAATCCACACACCTTCTGGTCTTCCAGACAGGCCACCACAGAGAGAGTTTCGGGGCCGCGGTCGTTGTCTCGTTCTTTCGGATATCGGAGTGAAGGGCTTACAGATGGCTGTCGCCTGCAGTGTGAAAGCTTTGGGATTCCACGCTCAGATTCACTCGGGAGGGTAGTTTAGCCTCCTCACTTTCACCCGCGGATGAATTATTATGCGAAAGGAAGAGGTACTAAGCTTCGCCGACTTTTCGCACAGGAAAGGTAAGGTTTGGAAGGTTCCGCCTCACCGCGCACCGTCGAACCCAACTCTAGTGGCCTGTGATGTCTTGTCTCCTTCTATATGTAATGAGTCGTTCAAGGTTGAGCTTTGAACGAGCGAGAGAAAAGTTCAGTGTAACATTACACAATTCAGAGGATATTTTGAGTTCATAATGCCCCACCCTAAAGGGAGCTGAGGTTGTGAATATGGCTCCTTTTTGTGCAATCAACAACATATTGTTAATTTCGAATTGACTGAAATTATTAATGCATTTTTGCCTGTGTCCTTGACATATAATTATGAAATTTGTGTCGATTCATATAAAACTTTCTTATCATCGTTGTTGTCCCTTATAAGGAATATTCTATCAATAGGTCCCTCACTCACTCATTCATTGACTGACTGACTGAAGTACACGTAAACACAAACACAAACACTCATAAACACACACGCAAACGCACACGCACACGCACACACACGCACACACACACACACGCACACGCACACGCACACGCACACACGCGCACACGCACACGCACACGCACACGCACACGCACACGCACACGCACACGCACACACACACCACACACACACACACACACACCACACACACACACACACACACACACACACACACACACACACACACACACACACACGCACATACATGCATACGCACTCAAACATAACTCAGGCATAACATCCATAGACTGCACGCAAACATAAAAACGTAAACACAGGTTGCTTATCTTTCTTATCAACACATTCATAATTGTATTATGTTTATGATAATGATAACAATATTAGTAGAAAA
>NW_020869997.1:310422-317922 GCF_003789085.1 Penaeus vannamei
CTTCACGCCCACCATGACCAACCCTTCACGCCCACCGAACCCAACCCTTCCCGCCCACGAAGACCAACCCCCACGCCCACCAAACCCAACCCATCCCCCCCACCAAGCCCAGAGAACGACCGCCCACCAACCCACCCATCCCGCCCACCAAACCCAACCCTTCACGCCCACGAAGACCAACCCATCCCGCCCACCGAGCCCAGAGAACGAGCGCCCAGCAAGTAAAAGTGGAAATGTGTGACAACCAGCTCGCACACACGCCCCGGTTCGCTCTCCTGGTCGCGCCTCGCACGATGAATAATGTTGCACAGTCAAGGCAAACTGGAGTGTGTGTGTGTGTGTGTGTGTGTGTGTGTGTGTGTGTGTGTGTGTGTGTGTGTGTGTGTGTGTGTGTGTGTGTGTGAGAGAGAGAGAGAGAGAGAGAGAGAGAGAGAGAGAGAGAGAGAGAGAGAGAGAGAGAGAGAGAGAGAGAGAGAGAGAGAGAGAGAGAGAGAGAGAGAGAGAGAGAGAGAGAGAGAGAGAGAGAGAGAGAGAGAGAGAGAGAGAGAGAGAGAGAGAGAGAGAGAGAGAGAGAGAGAGAGAGGTCGACCTTGCAATCTCTTGCAACCTCAGCCGGTAAAAGTCACTGGGTCAGCTTAGGCAATGCTCTAACGGTACACCAAACCAGCCCTTTCCATTTTCCATTTCTTCCGTCTTACTCTTGCTCTCTTCTTCTCTTTTCTCCTCCTGTTCTTTCTCTTTTCCTCCTCTTTTTCGTTTCCCTCCCCTCCTTCTCCCTCCTCCTCCTCCTTCGTTTGGTTTCCCTTCTCCCTCCTCTTCCTTCGTTTGGACTTTTCTCTCTTTCCTTCCATTTCCTTCGCACCCTCTTCTTCCTTTCTCTTCCTCTCCCTCCTTCCCCTTTGCCTATTCTTCCTCTCTATCTATCTATCTCTCCTCCTCCTCTACCTCTTACTTCTCCTCCTTCTCCCTCTCCTTCTTTCTCCTCCTCCTCCTTTTCTTTCTCCTTCTTCCTCCTCTTCTTCTTCTCCTTCTTCCTCCTCCTCTTCCTTCTTCCTATCAGCGGTGTAACATTTCGGTGCCAATACACCCCACAAGTCGTGCCAGTTTGCTTTCAATTTACAGGATCTTTTTGGCGAATGAGGAGTGATAGTGCGATTAGATACTTGTGTGTGTGTATTTCCGCGTGTGTGTAAGTGTAGTTGTGGGTGTGGGTAGTGTATGCGTGTGTCTCTGTCGATGTGAATGGTGTATGTGTGTGTGTCTGTCGATGAAAGTGGTGTGTGTGTGTGTGTGTGTTTATGTGTGTGTGCGTGTGTGTCTGTCGATATGAGTGGTGTGTGTGTGTGTGTGTGTGTGTGTGTGTGCGTGTGTGCGTGTGTGACAGGTTGTTGAGTAACATTCAAGTTGGAGGTTTCTGAATGTGATCAAGCACCGGTTTTCCTGTTTTTGTCGATGACTTTCACAAAGACAGCAGAGACCTTTGCTTACAAGAAATACAAGTAGCCTTTCCTTTTCTTTTTTTTTTTACTTTTATCTTTTATTTTTTCCGTCCGATTCAAGTTTATTTAATCATTCTCAGCTGGCATTCGAAAGACTTATCATAACCATTGCTGATTTTTTCTTTTCTTGTTTTCAAATGTCACCAAAGAGTAAGCATATAAATAAATAAATAAATATGAATATATATATGTTTGTTCACTCAATCTTTATATAGAATAAATAGGCTGATAAACCCATTGTAAATAATTCTCATAAACTTTATCAAGGAAAATATGTATCAGTTCGGCATTGCAAACGGGTTATGGAAACAGTTATAAACGACACATTTTTTATTTTGTGGGCACGCAACAAGTGTTGGTGTGCATTTATAAATAACAATAGAACAAGGGATTCAAGAAAAAAAAGAAAGAGAGAAAATGAAAAATACGAAATGAAGAAGAAAATACTGAAGAATAAGATGTCTAAATCACAGATATTAAACATGTAGTGGTTAGCTATACACAGGTTTCGGAAACATCTAGAAGGGGGAAAATAATTTGCATTATAAAACAAAAGAGTACGTAAGTCACTGTACATGGTTCTCTTTCTTAAAAGTTATTCTGATACTGATATACTAAGATTTATGCGATGTTCGTGAAAGACTAGAGCGTCGTCCTTTATCAATTATCCGAATCCTTGGCTTCAGCATAATCATAAATGCACTTTTGGAAGTTTAAAATGTTCGGGAATAACTGTCTTTTGAATAAATCGCTGGTATTTGTTACAAAACATTGGCATTCTCTGAGAAACCGCAATTCTTATACAGAGGAACATCGACTTTAGTAGATTTCCAGCCGATTGCCAAAAATAACTCACAGAGTTTGAACTACTTATTTCTCAAAAAAAAGTAGAAAAATCAAATAAATGATGAATTCCTGCTGTAAAACAAACGAAAAAATAAACAAATGATGAATTCCTGTTACATCTCTACAGTGGAGTCGTTTAGTTCTTAATGCCAGCACGAGCGACGGGGGTGAGCTCATCCTCGGGGTAGTAACCCTCACTGGAAAAGAGAGAAAGAAAACGGTTAAATACACAAAATATACATGGGGTAACTGCAGTAAAATGGTTGAGAAGACGTGTTCAGGGCAGGGTAAAGTCCATGGTTATACATATATGTATATTCAATTTCTGAAGAGCATGCCTTTACCTAGCAGAGAATATGACGTTATTGTTAGTTATTCACTTATTTGCTTATCCTTTTTTCTCTTTATCAGTTTACAAACTCCTCAAGCAACTTACCATCCGGGGACGTTGCGAGGATCGTCGCAGTTGAGGGTGGCATCGTTGAAGACGGTGCCCTGGGGGCATCCAACCTCACGGGGGTATTTGCCCTCGTTGCAGATGTAGAAGAAGCGGCAGTCACTGGGCTTGAGGTGGCGCGTGTGGTCGAGGGCCTGGCCGTTGGTGTGCACCTGGGTCTCGTTGGGGCAGCTGAAGCCGTCGGGGAGGACCTCTGTGCGGAGGGAAGCGACGTGGATTAGAAGGGAAATGTCGAGCAAGCGTGTATGGCACTGAGGTGAAGGGCTCGGAGGAACAGCTCCTTGTTCCCCCGAGGCGCCTCCCATCAGTCAAAGCGATGGTGAGAAATGACGAAGATGAATTACCCATTACGTTAATTTCACAGTCTATGAGAAGTGATAATCTATTTTTCGCGTTCGCGCTGCCACTGCTGACTAATTACGACATATTCAAGAGAAAATGGAGGACTGACGACACGGGCAGAAGGACGAAGGGACCCAAGCGCGGGCTCACTTACCGACGCGCTTGCCGCAGCCAGTCCTGTAGCCGGCGTGTTCCCACTGGCAGGTGCCGGTGAACTCATCGAAGACGAGGCCGGTAGAGCAGGTGCGGAGCACGGCCCCACCGTTGGTGCACTCGTAGTACTGGTTGCAGTTGGAGGGGTCCTCGTGCTCGAAGTATCCGTTCTGGCGCGGGCACTCGATGCCGGCGGGCTGGGCGATTTCTGGGGAAGGCTCAGAGTGAGACACGGGGGCGGCGAGGGGCGGGGAATAGCAAATGTATCCCTCGGCGGGGTCCTGCGTCCGAGAGTGTTCATACCAGGGAATGTGCAGATGTATAAAGGAAAAGCAAAGAACTATAGCGAAACACGAATAAAAGTAAGGGACTTACGGAGTGTGCTTCCCTCGGGGCACTCGACGAGGAAGGGGTAGTTGCACTGTTCCACCTTGGGGGCCTGGGCGACGTCGAACACGAGGCCGTCGGGGCACAGCTTCTCGGTCATGGTGCCTCGGTAGCAGTCATAGTACTTGTCGCACTGCTTGTTGTCGGGGTAGAAACCATCCTCGGCGGGGCACTGGAACTGGGCGGCGGCGGCGCCTGTGGGACAGCGGACAGCGGTATTAGAAAGGTACAGGACGAAAGGACAGCGGTGGGCTCAGTCAGCAGTTTCTTTTCATCGAATTATAGCGCTCTTAAAATAGCCAGGTTAACCGGCACCAAACGAGGCAAGTGAGACGAAATGTATTTATCCGCTAAGACCTTCCTATCAACAATAAGTGCAGGGAAAACTACATCATTACACGAAGAGAGTGATAACTACCTACAGACAGAAAAAGAACATATCCTCACAAAATTATAAAGATCTGGCGGCTGTCCCCCTTGTCCTGTATATTCTTTTCTCCCTGCGTTACCCTTACCGCTGACAAGGAAAGTCGGCAACCAAGGCTATCTACATCACCCAGAATGATCAGCCGAGTGCTGGAACCATCAGAGGTGTGAAGATCCCTTGTTACTTTACCGTGTTACGTTTGCATGACAATTGCCAACGTCTTTGCTAGATTCCAGAGCAGTAATAGAGCTGTGCAGAACGAGCGGCCTCTTTGGACAAGGCGCGACGGTTGAAAAGACCGGCGATAGATGGAAAGAATGACGAAAGGTAATCAATCACCGGGCATTGTGTCGCTATCGATCTTTCTGTCTACTTTCTATCTATATTTGTGCATGTATGCGTTTGTTTGTGCGTGTGTTTATTTGTATAGCCATTGTATCAACACGTATGTGTTTCCATAT
Source organism: Penaeus vannamei (assembly GCF_003789085.1). Classification (NCBI taxonomy): domain Eukaryota; kingdom Metazoa; phylum Arthropoda; class Malacostraca; order Decapoda; family Penaeidae; genus Penaeus; species Penaeus vannamei. The sequence goes on from NW_020869997.1 coordinate 314,995, forward strand.
GTGTACATATCTATCTATCCATTCATCTACTTAAATTTTATTGTGCGTGGGGGGGGAGTATGTATGCATGTATGTTTAAACATATATATATATATATATATATATATATATATATATATATACATATATATATATACATATAGTTATATACATTTATATATACATATATATAGATATGTACATATATATATATGTATATGTATATATATATATATATATATATATATATATATATATGTGTGTGTGTGTGTGTGTGTGTGTGTGTGTGTGTGTGCGTGTGTGTGAGTGTGTGTGCGCGCGCGTGTGTGTGTGTATACATATGTTCATATTATATATATATATATATATATATATATATATATATATATATATATATATATGTGTGTGTGTGTGTGTATGTATGTATGTGTATATATTTGTATATATTTATATATATGCATATATATTATATACATATAATATATATATATATATATATATATATATATATATATATATATATATATATATGTGTGTGTGTGTGTGTGTGTGTGTGTGTGTGTGTGTGTGTGTGTGTGTATCTATGTATGTACACATGTATGCAACAATATGAGTCACTGAAAGTCTAGCTGATCAATGAATACTAAACACTTGTGACACTGAGAGATCATCTATCTTTAACACGTTCATTCTGGTTTCGGCAAAGTGGAATTGCAAAAGCGATCGCCCACGATTTCTTGCAGCAAATAACCAAAGCAGCGAAGGGTGACGTAACGCGCATGCAGCGCCGGTCCGAGTGGGTGGGAGAGTTACATAAGAACAGGTTGCTCTCGGGTCATGATCCAAACGCGGGCCTGACATACTTTTTTACATCTCTCTGCCTTTCAGTTTCACCGTGCGAGAGCTGGCTGGCCAACTTTGAAAACGGAATGAAAGTGACAGGGGCTAAAAGGCAAGTGAAGCCGGGGGACAGAACGTGTTGCAAAATCAAGAGGAGGGAGGACGAAGAGTTGCACTTTGAAAGCTGCCAAAGCGGTCCCCAAAACCGGGATCCGCCTTTTGGTCACACGCGTTTCCATCCACCGTGATTCTCGGGCCGACACGCCCGCCGCGCCGAGCAAAGGGAAACGTCGGGGCGAAGGCGACTCACCGATGAAGAGAAGGACTGCCAGAGCGTGCATCGTTGCTGCTTTTGGTCGGAGTCGGAGTGAGACTGAATTGGCTAGCCACGGACGCCCCTATTTATTCTCTCACTTTCCCATGGGCTCGCCGGCTCCTCCCCTTCTCCTCCCCCCGTCAGCCCCGGACACCGACGCCCCCAGCGCCCCACCCCCGCCCCCGCTCGCAACCTCCCTCTGGGTCCTCGAAGCCACTCCGGCGGGCGCAGTCGGCCTCAGTAGGCCACCGCCGCCCCTTTTGGCTGGAAGATTTTGCCAGGGTCGCCTCTGCGGCTCCTGGAGTCTTTTCTCGAGGAGTTGGACGCGGGCAGGAAGGACGACGCCGAGCTCGACCCGGGAGCCAAGAAGCCGGAGTCGCGGTTCCTTCCCTTGTCTTTGGTTGCATTTTCGGGGTCTTCGGTGCAGGGATAGCGGTACTTAATGTCAGCGTCGTCGCAAGTGCAAATAAATGTTTTCTTCGTTTCATCTGTTCCACGAAGACGTCGCGAACAGTGATCTAGAAACAAAACAGCACTTTGTATTTGAATTATTTTCAGACGACCCATGTTAAGCAACGCGTTTCTCTGCTGCACTGACTTTTTAGCTGTAATACTTTTCTCTCGGTATTCGATACGTTAGCAAAAGTCAAGCATTCTTACAGACGCCAACTTTTTTACGCACTGTTTAAAGGCACAATCCATTTCCATGTAACGCGAAAAAGACGGTTAAACTTCCGAATATATTTCTTCCGAAATCAGTTTCTCTCTGTTTCCTCTATTTCTTTATCTTTCTCCCTCTAAGTTCCCTATTTCTATTTCTATTTTTCTCTCTTTCTCATTTTTTCTTAATATATAATTTTATCTCTCTCTCTCTCTCCAAGTTCCACATCTCTCTCTCTCTCTTTCTCTCTCACTCTCCTCCTTTTGTAAATGTCTCTATCTCCCATTCTTTATCTCTCCCTCTCCTCTCTTGCGTGGACGGCTGTTCCTTCAGCACATACACTTTGCTTCGCTTTTTCCGAGAGAGGGTGAATGGCCGGAGATCCACGGCCTCTTGTGTCACGTGTCATGCTCGGGAAATGAAGTCATGTCATGCACGTACTACACACATGCACTCGCGTATACATTAAAATACATGTATACTTTGTAGCAAGGTTCGGACTCTAGGTTTTCATACATGTTCTTAGATTCAGTCTGTCTGTCAATCTGTGTCTGTCTGTCTGTCTGTCTCTCTCTCTCTCTCTCTCTCTCTCTCATACACATACGTACACAGACAATCACACATCTATAAACACACATGCGCGCACGAATCCCTCCGTTTGCGTAAATCTTTTTCACGCACGCGCACCGAATCTTCCTTTAGTCACGATTGAGAGGTCAGGAAATCATATTCTTCGGGCCTTTTGTGCCAGTTTCCCTCACGAATCAGAAAAGAAAAATTGGCTGTGTTGTGACGGTGTAAAACGGGAATATTGTGTCATGAAAGTGCTGAAAAAGAGAACAAAGAAAACGAATCACGAATTCAAAAAAACGAAACAGATTTGAAAGAGAGGGAGAGAGAAAAAAAAAGTGTTTGGAACTTGTTTCATGGGAACATATAAAAAAGAAGAAATCTTTTATTTCACGCAGTGGTGAAAAAAATACATCTGTGCAACCAAGAGAGAGAAGGAGAGGGAGGTAAAACGAAAGGGAAAATGAAACAGGAGATCAAGTTCATTTCCGAGTAGCGAAACGGTCTCGAATCCCGCCTCGAAACCCCGACGAACCAAACATTCATCAAGCGAGTGTTTCGT
>NW_020869997.1:327922-340422 GCF_003789085.1 Penaeus vannamei
TACTGATAACTAATCCGATTTCTCTTCCTCGGCAATTGATACGATTGATCTCGATATTAAGCTTTTTTTATCAGTATATCCTTGAAGTAACTATCGGGATCGTAATGATATATATTTTAGTTAATTGGCCGTGGTAATGCTATCAATCATATGCTTGTTATAAGAATTTCAATTTGATTTTATTTGGCATAAATCGATTTGAATTTGTAATGCCAAAAAATTACTGTAATGGGCATCCTCTGCTTTGCAATTAATACATATTGCAATTATAGTTGCAATAGGGAGTGAAATATCATAATGATAATGATTACTATCATCATCATGAGCAGCATTATCTTCATTATCATCATTGTTGTTATACTCATCATCATCATTATTATCATTATCATGAGCATTATGATTTTTATTGTTATTATTATTATTATTATTATTACTACATCATTATCATTATTATTGTTGTTATTATCCTTTTTATCAGTAGAATTGTTATCATCATTATTTCCATTATGATTATAATTGATAATGATTATCATCATCATTACTGTTATATTATAATCCCTATTATGATAATGATAACCATTTGGAAAATTATCATAGGAACTTTATTAGGCATGGTAATAATATCAATAATAGCAATAATGAAAATTTGAATGATAATGATAATGATGATAATGATAATTATAGTAAAAATAATAATAATGATATTGATGATGATAATGATAGTGATTATCACCATCATGATAATTATAATTACTAGTACTAATAACATCATTATCACAGCTATCATTGTTATTATCATCATTCCTACCATCATCGTGTTATTACCATTATTGCTACGAATATTTTTACCATCCCTTTCATGATCATTATTACCAATTCTATCTCCATGTTTTTTTTTTTGTTGTGTTTTTTTTTGTTTTTTGTAAACACCATATTCTATATCCTTTACAACCACATCATCTTGCTTCATTGTATAAAAATAATATGAAAAACAGAACGAGAGAGAAAAAAAAAATAAAGAGAAAAAGGTCAAATGTTGCCCCAGGGCGGACGGGAACGTAGCGAGCCCCATGCATTCCAGGACAAGGGGTTTCAACATTACTTGTTCGGCAGTCGGGACCAGGAAGTGGGGGCGCCAAGGTCGTCTGCGTGTATGCGTGCGTGCATGTGTTTGTGTGTGTGTGTGTGGGGGGGGGGTATGTGTGTGTGTGTGGGGTGTGTGTGTGTGTTGTGTTGGTGTGTGTGTGTGTGTGTGTGTGTGTGTGTGTGTGTGTGTGTGTGTGTGTGTGTGTGTGTGTGTGTGTAACCACCTGTCTATCTATCTATCTATCTGCCAATCTCTCTCTTCACCTGACTCTCTCTCTCTTTCTCTCTGTATATAATCCATATCTATCTATCCATGTCTGTCCAATCTCTCTCTCTCTCTCTCTCTGTCTCTCTCTCTCTTCTCTCTGTTGTGTGTGTGTATGTGTGTTGTGGTGTGTGTGTTTGTGTGTCTGTCTCTTTTCTCTCTCTCTCTCTCTCTCTCCTCTCCTCTCTCTCTCTCTCTCTTCCTTCGTCTCTATCTTCGGTCGACGTCTTCTCCCTCTGCTCTCCTCTCTCTCTCTCCTCTCTCCTCTCTCTCAATCTCTCTCTGCTCTCTCTCTCTCTCTCTATTCATCTCATTCTCGTCTCCTCTCTCTAATACTATATATATATATATTATATATATATATATATATATATATATTTATATTATATTATATATATATATAGTACTATATATATATATATAATATATATATATATATATATATATATATATTTTAAAAAATGTTATACCGCGACTGTAGCTTATCTAAGCTAGCGATCAAAACCTAATCTATCTATTTTTCGCCTTCTCTCTTCTCTTCTTTCTTCTCTTTTTATCTATCTATATATTTATCTATCCGCCTCCCCCGCTATATTCTCATCCCCCTTTCTCTCTTTATGAAAGAAAGTGGAAAATGACAAAGGGTCTAGAAAGCAAGTATCATGTTTCGCTGCAGATGCTGTCGAAAATCGTGTATTTGATTCTTATCATTAACTTTACTTGTAAAGCGTGAAAGCGTGGGTCGTTTTAAGTCTTCTCTGTGTGTTCTCTGCTTCTCGAAAGGCCCGTGAAGATTTATGTGTCCCCCAAGTGTGGTTCTTTGGTCTTTTAGTTGTTGTTGTTTTCTGTTTCGAGTTGTTATTGTTGTCGTTCAATTTTCTATTTTAATGTTTTTTTTTCTTTCGTTTCTTTTTTATCTATCCATTTGTCTATCTATGTATATACATATATGGAAATAACTCTCTCTCTCTTTCTTTTTTGTCTCAATTAACGTGTCAAAGTCAAAGTCTCCTTGTCTTTCCCTCTTATCCGACTTTTTCTCTTCTCCCCACCCAATCCTTTTTTCTCTTCTTCTCCTTCCCTCGTAGTCCTCCTTCACCGCCCTCTCTCATTCACCCTCCTTTTCTCTCCCTCGCCCTTCTTCTTTCTCTCCCTCGCCATTCCCTTCTCTTCTCCTCCCTCGCCCTCCTTCTCTCTCCCTTGGCCTCCTACCCTCCTTCACCTTCTTCTCTCGTCCCTTGCCCTCCTACTCTCTCCTCGCCCCTTCTTCTCTCTCCTTCTCCCTCCCTCCCCTTGCATGCGAATGTCTGTTTCTCCCCGAGCCGAACGGAGGGGAAAACCGTTCATTTTTTGTCCTTCAAGATTCCCAGCCAGATCCGAGCTCTCGTGCAGGTAACGCCTTGCTCAGTGAGTCATCTTCCTTGGATAATGTTGGGGCTCGAGACACATATATGCAGAGAGTTATGAGGAAGAGTATTGGTCGATTGTGGGATACAGGTAGATTGGTGGACACATTTCGAGAGCGAGAGGAAGATAAATAGACGGATGGACAATAGGCAGGGAAAGAGAAAGGCGGATGAGTAAGTTATATATACATACATACATATGTATATCGATTAGTATATGTGTGCATAAAAAAATAATATATATATATCATATATATATATATATATATATAATATATATATATATACCCATATATTATGTATGTTGGTGTGTGTGTGTGTGTGTATGTGGTGTGTGTGTATATGTATAATATACACTATATATATATTATATAATATATATATATATATATATATATATACTAATATATATATATATAATATATATATATGTATATATATATATATGTATATATACATCACATCTGTATACTGTACACATAATGTGTGTGTATGTGTGTGCATGTGTGTGTGTATATGTGTGTGTGTGTGCGTGTGTGTGTTAGGTATGTGGTGTGTTTGTGTGTGTGTGTGTTGCGTTAGTATGTGTGTGCGTATGTGTGTGTGTGTGCGTGTGTGCGGGTGTGTGTGTGCGCGGAAACAGCAAGAGAGAGAGCAGCGACGCCCAAGTGGGAAACTCAAAGCTTCCAATTTCTTTCGCTCATTCCCATTCGCTTCATCTCTGACTTTCTCACATCTTATTTCCTCCCTCCCTATCTTCCATCTCTTCTATTCCTCTCCTTTACTGCCTTCTTTTCTTCTCATCTCCAAGACGAAGAAGAAAGTTGACGGAGAAGATTTCTCTCGCGAGTCAATTTCCTTCTGCCATTTTTTTTTCCTTTTTTTTGTCAACATTCTCGAAATAGCGAGGACAGAGGCTCTTGGGCTTTCTCTCGCTCTTGCTTCTGTCTTTGCATTTTCACCTTTACTCCTTTAGCGTTTTCGGTTTTTTGTTGTACTTGTGTGTCTCTCTCTTTCTCTCTTTTTCTCTATCTCTTCTTTCTCTCTCTTCTGTCTTTCTCTCTCTCTCTTTCTCTCTCTCTCTCTCTCTCTCTCTCTCTCTCTCTCTTCTCTCTCTTCTCTCTCTTCTCTCTCTCTCTCTCTCTCTCTATTATATATATATATATAGTATATATATTATACACACACACACACACACACACACACACACATACCACACACACACACACACACACACACACACACACACACACACTCACACACAACGCCAAAACATACACACACACACCACACACACACACCACACCACACACACACACACACACACACACACTCACACCAACACACACACCACGCACACACCACACACCACACACACACAAACACTACACACACACACCACACAACACCACACACACACCACACACACACATTATATACTATATATATATATATATATGTGTGTTTATAATGTGAGGGATTATCGCTATGTGTGGGTCAGCTGTGTGTGTGTGTGTGTGGTGTGTTGTGTGTGAATACGCTCGTGTGTGTGTAGTATCTCTGATTATATCCTTTCTCTGTTATTCTATTTTTGTTGTTGTTATTTATTCTGTTATTTTTTATTTTCTTGTTTATCTGTCCCTTCTCTCCCTCTCTCTTTCTCCTTCACATTCCCCTTCCCTGTTTTTCCTTTATGTGTCTTTTTTTATGGCGACGACCTCCCACAACCCGTCATGACCGAAGATTCACTTTCTCTTTCGGGTCTACAGTCAGTGTCCACTCTCTCTCTCTCTCTTCTCTTCTTCCTTCCCCTCTCAATCTCTTTCTTTGCTCTTCTCTTCTCCCTCTCGTTAATTCCATTTGTCTATCTGTCTGTTTGTTCTCTTTTCCTCACCTTTCTCTCTCTCTCTCTTCTCTTCCCTGTATTTCTTCTCTTTTCTCCTCTCGTCTCTCCCATCTCCCTTTCAGTCTATTCTATTTTGTCTATTCATTCGTCTTCTATTTCTACTTACTTGATTCACTGCTTTCTAACATTTTTCTTATATATTACGCGTTTCCTGCGCTTTATTCATTTCTCCAGTCACTTTCTCCCTCCTTCCTACCCGCCCACCCTACTTACCCCCCAACACACCCCCCGCCTTTCCTACCTACCCACAACCCCCCCAACCCCCCCCTTTATCCTACCTACCCATCTACCCCACAACGCCCTCCCCCTTCCTACCTACTCCACTAACCCCACCACCCTTCCGCCTCCCCCACCCCTCTCCGGCCCCCCCCACACCCCTCGTTATCCCCCTTTCCTCACATCTCGATTCGGCCTGTCAAATTATTTTCGCCCAGTCATATAGGGCGGCACAAAAAACACCGGCTCCGCAGAGGAATTGCGGTCCGTAAAGCGCACACACACATGAGCAGTACTCCTAAGTACACATCATTTGTGTGAATACGACCTCTAATGTCCCCTCTTCCCTTGCCCGCTTTGCAGAAAGCACTTCTTCACATCTCGAGAAACTCTTTATCGGACGGAGTTTTTACAGGCCGCGTGCCGGTAAGCACAGGCCTAGTCCATATGACCGTTCTCCACACGCCCGTTCAGGCCATACACTCTCTGTTGGGGGCGTGTTGACAGCCATCCTCTGAAGCTAGTCGGGCGCTAGTGGGGGTGGGGTGTTTTTGAGCGACTGAGGAGGTTTGTCGATGCTGAATTTCTGTGGGCGCTGCGGGTGGTGTAGTTCTTTGAGCATTTGAAAGTTTGTGTCGTTTGATTTTGTTCTGGGGCCGCGCCGGGTGTGTTTTTGAGCACTGAAATGTTTAGTGGCGTCTTATTAATTTTTTCGTGGCCCACTGCGCAAGCGCGGAGTTCGTCTGCTTGTGTTTGAGACTGAAAAGTTTAGTTCGTCTTAATTTTGTGGTGCGTGCGCCTGTTGGGTGTTTTGAGCACTTGAAAGTTTAGTTCGTCTTTAAATTTTGTGGCGGGACGTAGCGGGTGGGGTGTTTGAGCACTGTAAAAGTTTTATCGTCTTAATTTTGTGTGGGCGCAAGGGAGTCTCATTTGTGTTATGTGTTTTAGCACTGAAAGTTTAGTCGTCTTAATTTCTAGTGGGTGCCAGTGCCGCCGCTGCGGCCTCGGTGGTGTTTTTCAGCACTTTAAATTTTTTTGTGAACGTCTGAATTTTTGATGGGCGGTGGTTGTTCTTAGTTCTGAAGGGAAGTTTTTGTTTGTTGTCTTCTAATTGCGCCTCTGGAGGGTGCTGGAAATGTTTCTAGAGAGATTAGCTAGGCAAGGGTTAAATTATTTCAGCTAGTCTCTAATTTCGTGGCTGAAGTTTCATCTCTGTTTGGAGACGGACGTTTTCACCTCTGAGAGGCGTGGGGCTGTTTCAGTTTTTATTTCTCCGAGTCTCCTCATGATGCTGAAGCTCTGTTTGAGGAAATCGCAATAAAAGAAAATATATTAATATATATATATATATATTATATATATATATATTATATATATATTATAATATATATAATATATATATATATAGACGAGATGAGAGAGAGAGAACGAAGAGAGAGAGAGAATGAGACGAGAGAGATAGAGAGAGAGAGAGAGAAAGAGGAGAGATGAGAGGACAAGAGAGAGAGAGAGAGAGAGAGAGAGAGAATGGGGCGGGGAAAAAAAAGAGGTAGAGAAGATGAAGAGCAATCCCGTAAACGGCATTAAATCACATGCAGCGTATACGGACCTACTCAAGAGACTATACGAAGCACTCAGACAGACGTCCTGAACACCCAAACAAAGAATCCTAAGACAGAAAAAATGGCTCCTATTGTCTAACTGGCTAGGCTAAGAGGTCACGCGAACCTGTTGTGGAATACGAATTTCGACCATCTTGAGAGGGAGGAAGCTTGTAGGATGATAGTGCTTGACTTGACTCTATTCTGATCAGAGGAATCCTTTTCTATGTAAATGCCTAGTAAGTATGCGTGTAAGTGTGCGTAAGTATGCGAATGAATTTAAACTGCGTGTGTATGCGTGCGTGGTGAGTATGTGTGAGTGTGTGTGAGTGTGTTTGTGTGTGTGTGCGTGTGTGGTGTGTGTGTGGCCAGAGTGTTAATATTTTAATATTATTATAATTTTATTCGTGGTTCTTAAGTGCCATTCCTTCACACAACCTTCACGAATATAATTTCCTTGTTTTTTTCACCTCTCTCTCTACTATAATTACTATCAAACATTCCTTCCTCCTCGTAATCCAATTTAAAAAAAAATCCTCTTCAATGTATTCAAGAATTGAATGACAAAAAGATGAAAAGAATAAGATCCAGGAACACAAATGAGGAAGATTAGAGAGAGAGAAAGAGAAAACCCAAGATCATGACAAAATAAAACGAACAAGCAAAAATTGTCTAACCAAAGACCCCAAAGCTGCTTTTTTATATTTCATCAGTATATATTTATCTTTTTTTTCTCTCTCTCTCTTTTTTTTCCTTCTGTTTTTTCTTTTTTTTTCGTAGTCTCAAGGTTTGTGTCGTATTCGCTCGACCTTGTTGGATGGGTTCTGCCGTATATCTAACACGTGGTGTACTAGCTTTGCAAAAAAGAAGGCAAGAGGGAGAGGAAAAGAGGGATAGAGGGCCAGAAAGAAGAGCAGGGGGCTTGTTTTTCATTGTTTAGAAGGGGGAGGGAGAGACAAGAGAGAAGAGAGAGGAATAAAGATGAGCGAGAAGAGGGAAGGACGTGAGACGAGAGGAGGGTGAAGAGTAGAACAGGACTCGGTGAGGCCGAGTGTAGAGTAAGAGAAGATGAGAAGAGAGATGAGAGAACAAGCGCGAGCCACCAATTCGGAAGCAGGGAGACAGACAGAGTACAGTCGAAAAGAGAGAAAGGAGACTTGGAAAGAGAGTACGATTGTCTGACGGTCGGGACTACCATGGAACGCTCGCTACTGAGCCCTCGATAGCTCGCTTCACATGGGCCAGAAGTCGAGGAATAGGGGTGAGGTCTCGGCGCACCGGTGAGCGCCACATGGAACACAAGACGAATGGACGAAGAGAAGATGGACGTCCGAGCTGCTGGACCTACCAGTGCGATCTGGCACATGGGAGTGATGCCGGCGTGGCGGTGGGCGTGCTCGTGTGAGTAGTCTAGGTGCGGCGCGCCCCCTCTGAAGTGGATCCTGAAGACCGTACGATGACAGATGTGGACTCTTGTTATGGCGGATCGGAGGTGGGAATGAGGCGGTCTGTCACTTCTGTGACTCGTGTGCGTTTGAGATCGAGATACTGCTCACCTCGGGAGTAATAGATTTCGTGTGCAGAGGGCGAGACAAGAATAGAGTAATCTCGTCACATCGGGGGGGGAAGTCTGCTAAGCTTCTCAGTTAATTTACTAAGTCGATAGTCCTGCACACAAAGTATGTAGGTGAGAGAAGTTATGGAAGAAAATGGATGGTAAAGCTGAGAAGAGAGAAAGAGACGAGTTAAAAAATATACGATGATCAAGAGAGGATGATACGAAGAGGAACGAAGACGATAAAGAGGTACCGAGGAGCACAGAGAGACATTCTGATCAGCATCAAGACAGAGAGAAAGCGAAGAGAAGAGGGAACAAAGCCGTAATTGACAGCGAAGGGATGGACTGGATATAACGTAGAAGGAGTCAGAAGGAGAGAAATCAGAGTTGCCCCCAATCAGATCACAGTAGAAGAGAGAAGGCATGAATACAGAACAGAAGGAGGGGCAAGAGAGAGAGAAATATAGAGAAGGAGAGGAAGATAGATGCAGAAGAGAACAGAGAGAGAGGAGTGAAGAGAGATGAGAGGACATTGTGAGATGTGGGGGACGGTAGGCTATAGGTAGATTACGATGAATTTTGATGAAGAGCGAGCCACGAAGCCAGAATAGGAGACCGGAGGGATTTTGAGGAATAGATGAGCGCAAATGAGAGGTGGAGACAGAGAGCGTCTCTATATAGGATGGAGAGAACCCGTAGACAGAGCAACGACGAGCGCGTATAGAGAGAGAGCCGAGAGAGAGGAGAGATACAGTGAGGAAGAGGACGAAAATCAGTAGAAAAGCAAAGATGGATGGGTGGTGAGATGTGACATAGGATCTGAGAGGGGAGAAGAGAATGAGAGAGATATCCGAGCTCGACTGGTAGAGAGAGAGAGAGAAATTTCGAGCGTAGAAACAGGCCATGAGCAGGATGCAGCAAGAGAGATAGAAGGAGAGGGAGTCTGACGAAGGTAAAGAGATGAGGAAGAAAGGTACATATAAAAAAACGAGGACTGAGGGAAGATAAAAAGAAAGAGAGGAAGAGAGAAAGATCGAGATGAGGGAAGGAGAGAGGAAGATAACGAAAAAGAAAGGGAAGGAAGATTAAAAGTGGGATAGTAACGAAATAAAGATAGGAAATAAAGGAGAGAAGGTGAGAGCTATGAAAGAGTGAAAGTGATCGAGCGAGAGACGACGGAAAGGGAGAGGGAGGGAGAAGAATAAAAAAATGAGACGTAGGGAAGGAGGAAAGATAGAGAGAAGAGGAACGTTAAGCAAGATAGAAGAAGAAATGAAACGAAATTAATCACGTTAATTACGTTAAGGGAGATAAAAGAAAGAGAGTTAGAGAAAGGTAAGCAAATAAAAGATGAGAAAGAGAGAGAGAAAAAATAGGAAAGAAAATAATGATACATTATTAAACACTATAAACTAAAACACAATATCACAGAATACGTAATTTAATACTAATCACCAAAAAGAGTTTGTACAAAAGAGAAGCAAATGACAAGAAAAAGGGAGACAGCAAAGACAAACAAAGAAAGGGTTAAGCACCAAACAGACACAGAACAAAGACAAAAAGACAGACGAAGACAGAAAAAAAAATCAGGAAAAACAATCAAACGTAAACAAGGAAAAGGGTTAAGCAAAACAGACAAAGACGAACGACAGAAAAAAAAACAATCAGGAAACGTAAACAAGGAAAGGGTTAAGCACCAAACAGACACAGAACAAAGACAGAAAGACAGACGAAGACAGAAAAAAAAATCAGGAAACGTAAACAAGGAAAGGGTTAAGCACCAAACAAGCAAATTAACGGAATTCGCCGCAAGGTCTCGACGAACAAGAAACAAATAACTTAGGAATTACTTGTTCTTGCTTCGGGATGAGAAATTCTGCTTTTTCTCCACATCTTTTCAATGTCTCTTCTTCCCTATTCCGCCGTCTTCTCGTATTTTCTTTTCCTCTCCTCTCATACCTCGCTCATCTCGATCTTTCTCCTTCTTTATTTCTTGTTTCCCTCGCCTTTCTTCTTTTATCATTATTCTCTCCGTTTCGCCATCTCTTAATTTCCTATTTTTCATATTTTTCGTTTCTTTTAATCTCTGTTCTTTTAGCTTTCCTATTCTTCTTATGTCATGTCTTTTTCTTCTTTATTTCTTATTCTCTCGTCATCTCCCCGATCTTTATTTCATTCTTTATTTCTTTTTCTCTCCTCTCATACGCCGTCATCTCTCCTCGATCTTCTTGTTTTCATCTCCTCTTCTTTATTTCTTTTCTCTCCTTATTTCCTTTTCTTCATACTCGCTCGTTTCTCATTTTCCTCGATCTTTATCCCTGTTTTCATGTCTTCCCTTCTTTACTCTTCTCTCTCTACTCTTCATCTTTCTTTCTTTATTCCCTTTTCGATCTTCTTTTCTTCTTTTATTTCTTATTCTTCTCTCCGTTTCGCCATCTCCCCGTTGGTTTTTAATTTTTTCTATTTTATGTCCTTCTCGTTCATTCCCCGTTTTTCATATCTCCCCTTATTCTCGTACTTCTTTTTCTTTCTCTTATACGCCATCATCTCTCCTCGATCTTTCCCTTTTTCATATATCTTTCTTCCTGCATTTCTTATTCTTTCTCCTACCATCTTCTCATATTCTTCTATATTCTCTTCTCCTATTACACCTCTGCAATCTTTATTTCTTTTCATATATCTCCTTCTTCTCGTATTTCTTATTCATTCCTTTATCCCATTCTCCGCGATATATATTATATCACTTTTTCCCTCATAATTAACTTATATCGTAACTATTTTTCTTATTTTTCTTATTCCCTTCTCTTCTATGCCATCTCCGCGATTTTTTTTTTTTTTATCCTATATCCATCATTCCACTTCTTATTAGATATACTTGATATTCATAACTGTTACGTAGTCTAGACATGTACTTGGTCCGCATATCCAATTTTCATTCACGGACAGAACACGCGCTCATGACAGTTATGCGGATGGGCTGTGGCGGTGTTTCCTCGTCGTGGTGTGTATTTGTTGTTTAGCTTTTCCTTTTTGGTCGAGGCTGTTCTTTTGACTCTTGGGGCTCGGGGGGGGGTAGGTTTTGGATGGTTAGGTGTGTTGAGTTTCTCCTTCTTTTCTTTCTTATTATATTTTTCTTCTCCTTGTTTTGTTATTTTTCTTTGTCTGTTTTTTTTCTTTCTCGCTGCTTTTTTCTTTTTCCTTTTTTCGTTCTTTCTTGCGATCTTTCTCTTCTATGCTATCCTCTTCTCTTTCTCTTCTACTCTCTCTTTTTCTCTTTTTTACTCTCTTTTATATCTCTTTACACTTTTCTCTGTCTCTCTCTCTCTCTCTCTCATCCCCTTCCTCCCTTCCCACCCTCTCCTCTCTCCTCTCTCTTCTCTCCCTCTCCCTCGTCTCCCTCTCTCTCTCCTCTCTCTCCCTCTCTCTCTCTCTCTCTCTCTCTCTCTCTCTCTCTTCTCTCTTCTTTCTCTCCTCTCTCTCTCTCGTCTCTTCTGTCCCTCTCTCTCTCTCTCTTCTCTCTCCCCTCTCTCTTTCACTTTCTTACCCATCCCCTCTCTCCACCTGTGCTCTCTGTCCTGTCTTTCTCTCTTACATCCTCACCCCCCCCCCATCTCTCCCTCTCTCTCCAAGTGCCATAAAACATTACATAAAGTGTCGGATTCCGAAATGCCAAAAACCACCAGGAGATCATTCGACTCTCACTCTTCATTCACATGCATCCAGCACAGTTGATCAACTTTTCCCGCGACTTTAAGAGCAGTTTCCAAGTGGCCATTCATTCCTTTTCTTGTCACTCTGTCTGGTATGGATGGTATGAATGAATGCAAAAATGGTATGAATGTAGGGAATGTTGCTTCAGAATAAAAGACAGTGATGTCGTAGACTGTTCATGTGGCTCAACTGTGCAGCTTTCTATTCTATTGTCATTTTTTATTTTCTATTTTTGGCGAGAAAGACAGGAAGAAATTGGCAATAAAAATAAAGCAAAATAACTAAAAAAAATACTTTATAATGAGAAATAATGAGTCTTGATGAACATAATGATAATCATGATACAACGCTAATAATACGATGATGAAATGATATGATACTGAAAATTTTGTCACTACAGTTGATAACAATAGGGATGTTAATTGTGTTAATTGTGGTAATAAGAAGATAAGGATACAGCAAACGTCAGATAGTATAGAATGAATATTAGGGAAAAAAATAAAAAATAAGAAGAAAGAAGAGGCAAAAAAGAAAAAAGAAAGAGAAGAGAGAGAGAGAGGAGAGAGAGAGAGAGAGAGAGAGAAGGAGAGCAGAGAGAGAGAGAGAGAGAGAGAGAGAGAGAGAGAGAGAGAGAGAGGAGAGAGAGAGGTAGAGAGGAGGAGGAGAGAACAGAGACATAGAGAGAGGAGAGGAAAGAGAAAACGAGCGTAAGAGAGAAGATAGGGAGGATAGGGAGAGAGAGAGAGAAAAC
>NW_020869997.1:355422-360422 GCF_003789085.1 Penaeus vannamei
GGTCTCTCGAAGAAGGAACCTGATGCTCCGTTTAAGCATTTCGTTTTGCAGGCTTTCAGGTTTGCCTTGAAGGGAGGAGGCGGCTTCGGGGGAGAGGGTGAGGGCTGCAGGTCGTGACAGCAGCGATGAAAGCCCAAAAAGGGGGGATGAGGGCGAAGGGATGAGGGAGCGGGGAAGGAGATGAGGAAGAGAAATGAAAAGAGGAAAGAGAGATGGCGCTGGTTACAGGTCGTGGCATCGGCGATGGAAGCCAAACGGGTCAAGTGGAAAGGGGAGGTAGGGGAGACGTGGGGATGAAGGGGAGAGCAGAAGGACACGGAAATGCAAGAAAGGGGGAGGAGGGAGAGAAGGTAAAGTGGGTGGAGGAGTAGGGGCGATGTGAGGGCGGCATGAGGAGGAGGAGGAGGTAGGGAGAATGCGAGGGTGAAAGGGAGAGGTAGGTTTTGAGGATGAAGTAGGGAGATGAGGTGAAGAGAATGGGTGGAGAGGATGCGAGGCTAAAACAAATGAAAAGAAAAGGAGAAAATGTGAAGGAAACAAGAAAATTAGAGACGAAAGAAAGGGAAGAAAAGGGAAGGAGAAGTAACGACAGGAGAGGAGACGGGATACGAGACAAAAACAAATGGGTTTTGAGGATGAAGTAGGGAGATGAGGTGAAGAGAATGGGTGGAGAGGATGCGAGGCTAAAACAAATGAGAAGAAAAGCAGCAAACGTGAAGGAACAAGAAAACAGAGACGAAAAGAGAGGGAAGAAAAGGGAAGGAGGAGAAGTCACGACAAGAGAGGAGAGAGAATACGAAGCTAAAGCAAATGAGAAGAAAAGCAGAAAACGTGAAGGAACACAAGAAAACAGAGACGAAAAGAGAGGTAAGAAAAAGGGAAGAAAAGAGAAGAAGTAACGACAGGAGCGGAAATGCCAACGAGGACAAGAGCTCGATGCAGGAGCCCAGGACCTGACGGCGGGACAAAGCCACGGCTACCGAGTGGAAGGACCCCAGCGCGTCGCCCTGAGTGTCGCGGCGCCTGGACGGGGTTGCTCGGGGCCTCGCCTCCGCTCTCTCGTCTTCTGCTTTGACTCGTCTGTTTTTGCAGCTCTTAATGCCATGGTAATCTTGTACGCAAACAAAATAGAAAACGAAAATGGAAATAGAAAAAAATACATTCAGAGGTCTACAAAAGGAAAACCAAGGATTAAAAAATACACACACACACAGATATATATATATATATATATATATATATATATATATATATATATATTATATATATTATATCGTGTATATTTATATGTACACACACGTACATACATGCACAAACACGCACGCACACACATACATACTCAGAATGAAATCTGAATGACATTTCCAGTGTTTCTTCGAATTTTAACACCTCACATTTACACAGCCAGTCAGCCTACCACATTCTCTGTCGATCATCTGAATGACAGACGAATTCCTTCTCATATTTAAAATTATTGCATCAGTGATAGAGCATTACTAAACGACGAATGGCGACGTGCATTTTCACATAATCTGAAAAAATCACCTTTGGCGGTAAAATCACTGCCACTAATGACTACTCTTGATTTTATAATTTGCATCTTATAAAAGTATAAAATTTGATGATGTTATGCAATTTTTATGATTTATTTTTACAATCTGCATGATTTTAAACGTGTATCATGATCCTCTTACGGGAAAGAATAACAATGGTGTAAAAACAATTCTTCTAGCTTCGGTTTCGTCGCATGAGTGGGGTTCTGTTCCATGTTCTGTTCTATTCTGTTCAAGTGTTCCTTTCCACCTTTATTCGTCGCATGACTGGGGTTCTGTTCTCTGTTCTGTTTCTGGTGTTCAGCCTTTCCACCTTTTCGTCGCTTCTGTTCTGTTCTATTCTGATCCAGTTCCTCCACCTTTATTCGTCGCAGGAGTGGGGTTCTGTTCTCTGGTTTGTTCTTGATGATGCATCCTTTCCACCTTTACTCGTCGCAGGAATGGGGTTCTGTTCCCTGTTCTGTTGTGAATCAGCTTCTCCACCTTTACTCAGACCCAATGGCTTTGTTCTTCATTGTTCGGGAGAGAAGGCTAGTCTTTTTTGGAAAGCTGACTTGTACCGTAAAAGCCAACTCTCGGAAAGCTCACTGCGCCTTTTCTGCATTGAAGTGAATGCCGGTCACGAGAGGTTAAGGATATTTAACTTAACCTTGAGTTCATTGTGGTATAGATCCTAGTTTTTCTTTTGGTTTAAGATTTTTTTTATTCAACGCCTTGTTCGGACTGACACCTCCCTCTCTTGGAAAATCTTTCACGGAAATTTTAGAGCAGCATTGCATGTTCATCCAATTGATTGTTTATATGATTCTCTTACTCTCTGAACAACTGTGCACTTACTGAGAAAGAAAGGACGCCTTTCGGTCCAAAATGTACTTTAATAATGCATTAACTACTTGCAATGTTCTTTGATTATCCAGAACATTTAATATTTTCGAAATTCCAACTTGACTAGAGCTTTTGGTCAAGTCTTAAGGCTTTGCTTTTCAAATTCTAACAGCTGGAAGTTGGGGGTAGATTTCTCTGAATTTTAAGTGCAACAATAAAAAAAAACAAAAAAACATAATCATCATCAACAATAACAATTATGATGGTAACAATAGTGGTAATAATAATAATGATGATAGTAGCTGAGGATGAACGTTGACGGGCATATAAGTGAGTCCGAAAATGCTACAACTGGCGTGCCCCAAGGTAGTGTTCTAGGCTCTCTGGTATCACTGCTGAATGTTCATGAAGTGTGGTATGCTGTCTGTATTAAGAGGTTGTTGCCAATGTAGTAAGTGCTACTGTGTTTGCGTCTGTCCACTCGGAAGACAGTTCTATGTTCTCTCAATAGGTATTCAGCCAAAATCGGGGCAAGTAATGTAAAGCATGACAGGTTAAGCTCTACCCAATCAAAAATCGAAATCTGATTGCTAAATGGTCCAAACCCCGTTTTTTCAGCTGCAATATTTCATTAACAGAAGGTGGCAAGATGTGTATGTGATTTATTCGTTGCAAATTCACTCGTGAGTTGCGTCTCTTCAACAGATGCGTTAATATAGAATGCTAAAAGTCTTGTGGAGTAATCTTTTGATGGACTCTGAAATCCCATTCAGCCATGCTTCGACTATCCTTCCTGATGTTGAATTACAGTAGATCGTGGCGCCAGCGGTCTGTAATCTCAATGCACATGCTCCATGCAATCAATCGAGGCATCCTTGGCATTATGGACGGCCTGGTATATCATATTGTGCTCGCATTGCATTGCAAGGAATGCAGTTATTCTCACCTTGTAAACCTTAATTCTAGACTGTGGCATGACCTTCCCAGTCGCGCGGCAATGGGTGGCGCTTCAGGAATCTTGATATGGAAGCAATGCCTTTTTGCCAGTAGGTTCACATTTTGGGCTTACTGTATATATCAATTATCTCTCTCTCTATCTATCTATCTCTTTTCTATTTCTTAATCTCTTTGTACTTTATCTCTCTCCCTCCAAATTCTACATTTTTGTCACTTGGTTCTCTCTCTATCTCTCTCTCACTCTCTCTCACATACACACACACACACACACTCACACACAGGTGTGTGTGTGTGATATATATATATATATATATATATATATATATATATATATATATAATATATATATATATATATATATATATATATATATATATATATATATTATATATATATATATATATATATTTGTGTGTGTGTGTGTTTCACATTTCACAGAGAAGTTAAGAGGCTTAAAGATAGAGGGAGAAAGAGGTTGGGAGGAAGGAAGAATAAAAGAGATAACGACAGACTCTGCAAAGAAAGTGAGGAAGACAGGAAGGACGAAAACAGAGAGAGAGAGACCGGGAGAACAAGGAAAGAGGGAAGGAAGGAAGGAAAGAAGGTCAAACGGAAGTAGAAAAGGTTTCTTGACCTTGTCGCGAGGAAGGAAATGGAGCTCTCAATTTCTATTTTTTTTCATCTCGCTTTTTTATTTACATCTTATAATTATCTTCATTGTCATTTCTCTCTTCCACCCTGGGTTTCACTTGTTAATCGTGACTACCTATGCCACACCGTTATTTTTATTCCATGTTTTTACTATTATCAATATTCCTTCTTTATCAGTCTCATCGTGTATTCCTCTTCTTTTATTTTTATTCAATGTTTTTACTATTCAATTATCTTTAGTCTCATCGTGTATTCCTCTTCTTTTATATTCTGTTTTTTACTATTATCATTATTCCATCTTTATCAGCCTCATTGTGTATTCCTCTTCTTTGATACAAATGTAAATGAATTCTTATTGGAGGTTTCTAATCACTATTAAGTAAGCTCTTGTTTGTATCTTAATTATCGATAAAGTCATAGTTATTATCACTATGGCTATAAAAGTTCACATGTTAATGGTGATAATAATTATCATTATTTCAGGAATTCAGGTGATAAGCGACTGAAAAAAGGGAACAAAGATGGAAGAGGAAAAGAAATCAAAGGAAGAAGAAAGAAAGAAAAAAAAAGAAAGAATATATATCAACTGTTCTCTCAAACCGGTTTAGTTTAAGAACTTTGGAAGCATGGAATGTCTTTACTCTACAGAGCATCCTATACTGATAAACCTATATAAACCACTAATGTATATAATAACTGTCACATTTAAGGAATTAATCTACGTCATCACTACCACCATCTTGAAAGGAGTTTCACCACAAACACCATAAACTGACCTGTTTCTTTATCTAGATGGCGACCCAACTCCGCCCGGAATCACTCTTACTATCAGTTATCTTCTGACTCTATTTGAAGACGTAACCTTCCTTTTTTATTTATTTATTTATTTATTATTTAAGGGAACTCTACATGCGTCAATTTGCATATCAGTGCGTCTGTTTTTTTTTTTTTTTTTTTTTTTTTTTTGTTTTCTTGTGGTTTATATTATCTTTTTTTTATCTATTTCTCCCTCTT
>NW_020869997.1:370422-372922 GCF_003789085.1 Penaeus vannamei
AATAGCAATTATAACAAAAACACCAAAAATAATAATGATAATAACAATGACAGCAATGATGATAGTGATGATAATGATAGATTTTGAGTAGGATTCTGAAAGATTCGCAATATGATATGCATGCGTGTCTGCCACACTTTCCGCCGAATGCTGATATAAATCCCTTGTGCTAATCCCATAATCCTAGCTTTCTAAACAATCTATTATCCAGGGAAAGTGGTGTGGGTTTTGGTGAATTGTTGTTGTCCGGCAACTCATCCGTCTGGTTATTATCCCCCACATAAACTGATCTCGTTTACGTTGAATTTCCTAAGGGATTAGGAGGTGGTTTGTGCTACATTTGTCATTATGTGTGTCTGTGTATTTCTTCCACATTGTCCTACAATTGTGTTAGTTTGGAATTACGTGGCTTTTTGTGCAGACGGTATGGTTATTTGTTTCATCGTCGGTATTCGGTCATTCCTAACAGTCGCTATCAAGAGGTCGGGGTGGCTCTCTGGTTAGGACTCGCCTCTCCCGCGTGATCATACCTACATGGGTCGTTCTTACGGGTTACGCGCTTGCGATGATGATGAGTGATGGATATATATTGATGTTTGGTCCAGGTTAGTTACATACGTGTTAGCGAGATGTCTTCCACCATCTTTGCCAAAGACGCACTGGTGCGAGTGTGATGAAGTGATATGTTCAAGAGGTGTACGACGGGATGGTGGATGGGGTGAGTGGGTGAGGTGAATGATGATGTCAATGATAATTGTCCATGTATTATGTCGCATGATATTTGATTGTATGCGAGTCAATATGGATCGTTATTTATTTATGGCGATTGATGGATTTATGCAGTGAATTTGCCTAATGAGCATTCATATTCTTCAGTCTATTGAACATTAATGATAATCTAATCTTTTCGACGTTATAATTCTTATGATATCTAAGAGATAATTATACTCGCGATGGATGAATAATTGATGAATGATAATGATGATTTGCCTCAAATAGTATCTAATAATGATCTTATATTCGGATATTCCTGATCACTCTCGAGAGAGTCTGATGGAGAAGTAGTTGCATGGTGAATAAAGAATCGACTGCAGATGGATGCGGAATAGGAAGAATAAATAAGATAACTATTAATATATAATTAACTATATAGGTACTAGCCACTAGAATAGAGCCTAGACTCTCAAAATTATAATAATGGTGACTATATATGTATTTTATTCTATCTCATCCTATCTCCACTTATTAGTTGATCCTTATTTAGACTTATTATCACTTCAGTGTATTGTTTGTGGATGATGAGCTTATTATTAGATTACAGGGTAGTATTATCATTCCTGCGCTCCTTTCGTGTAGACATTCCGCTATATTCTATCTTTTATAGGAATGATAAAAAGTAATAGAATACTCTCTAGTGTGAATTTCAAGTTAAAATATTATTTTTTTTTTATTTATTTTCTTACTATTTCAATCTTACTTTATACTCTTACTCTCTCTACTCTCTTATTCTCTTTTTCTTCTGCCTTTTACTTTATTGATTGTATTTTCTATATGCAGGATTGCTGAGGGAAAAGAGAACGGAAGAAACGGCCTTGATTGCAGAGATCCAGATTCAACGACGCGTATGAGGAGGTAGAGAGTCTCTCGGAGGCGGAGCGTAGCAAGAATTCGGGGAAAGTTGGTAAAGGGAGGCATGTTAGAGCACCGACAGAGGGACAGCGACAACATAATACGCGAGAGAGTAGAGGGGTGTCGAGCGTGAAGAGAAGGAGAGGAGGGGGAACAGGAGCGAAAGTGGGGAGAAAGAGGGAGAGGGAGAAGAGGAGAGAGAGAGAGAGAGGAGTTGTACGAACGAATCTCGGACAAATTTGGGCAAAAGGATTTCAGATCCCTCGCTCTAATAATCCCCTCCTTGACTGCCCATACTCTGAGATGGAGTTCAGTTACCTGTGCACAGAGAAGAAGCCAGCTCCAGATTACAGACCCACCGGTAACACAGACAGGACATAGGGTGTTAGACATACGGTGGGCCATCTCCAGATGCTGGATATCTTGGTTGTAGGCACCCCCTCCCCAGAATGTTCCGTCCTCTTCCTCTTTGTGTACCTCCTACCACTCGTTCATCGTGTGTGCAACCTTTTTTTGTGTATATGTGTTTTTTTTGGATCTCTTTTTTTCGATTTTTTTCTGGGCCGCATCGTCTTAGTATCCAGGTTATTCTTCCTGCCACAATCGGGAGTTGCTTCCGTTTTGCCCTACCCCACCTCCATCGGCTGCTCTTGTCTACTGCAACGCTTAATGCGTAAGCTGTATACTTAAATGCACACAGAGCCTACCACTCCGTGTCTACACAACTTTACCTCAACCAGGCCATCACCTGCCGTTCGATGCCAACACCACACCCAACGCAGTAGCGGCAATAAATAACCAGCATAAAAATGACAAAGCACTGCGATTCCCGCCTATTAATCCACTGACTTGCGACCTAAGCAGCCGCCTT
>NW_020869997.1:392922-402922 GCF_003789085.1 Penaeus vannamei
CGAAGGAATGCTGAAAGAAAATGGTGTTAGAGATGGAAAATTTTGTTATCGAAAACGGGAAGATGGCCGTCATGCTAAAAGGACAGGAGAGACTGAAAAAAAATCTCGAAAAGAAATATAAAAATACCACATGCTTCAAATACGTCACGGAAGTAGATGTCATGCTTTGGAGACAGGACAGTGAAGTATCTTTAGTTATTTCTGTTATCCCATACTTTGCTGTTATTGTAGAGCCTGAAAAATGAAGTGACATGCGCTACTCATGCGTCTGACGAACGGACCAGTGAAGGACGAGAACCCAAGGAAGTTAACATGAATCAGCCGAGATACTTCATCAAGAAAATCAGATTTTCCATTTGAGTAATCACACACAATTGAAAATAATCTTCAAAAGAAACTTAACGCACATTCAAAATATACATTACGAAAGCTTGAGGCCTCTTTTGGGCTTACTAGCTACAGCAATATCAAATACTAGCGTTGTAGTATCGCATAAGGTATTGTCAACACACAGATGAATTTTACAATGATATCGAAGCCGAAACGTATATACAAGCAAGATTAATACAATGTAAAATTCCGAAACATTTTAGAATACATTAAAGACAAATGCAACGGAACACGCCAGCTAAGATATCATTCGACAAGAAAAACGAAATCCCTCCTTAAGAAAAAAAAGTAAAAAAAAAAAGTAAAAAAGAAAAAAAAAAGTTAAAAATAATAATAAAAAAAAATCAGAGGGAACCCCCATCCTCTACAAGAAAAGAAGAAAAATGAATAAAAAAAAAATGAGAGAAAGCTGCATCGAAAGAGGAGAAGAAATGCACTGTCCAGAGGCGTGTGTTTGTTTGTTTTTCTTTACGCTACAACATCTTCGTTTCCGTCTACGGGGTTGATGGGGTTTCCGGCGTCATCGTAATAGTCGACAAAGGCTGGGTGGTCCCTGTACCATCCGATGCTGCAAGATAATGCTGGGTATTAATGTCTTTTTCGGGTAGTCTTTGTCCGCACTTGACTTCACTGTAGCTGTGTGTCTGTCTCTATCTAAATCCATGTGTCTCTATATCTCTATCTAAATCCTGTGTGTCTATTTGTATCTCTATCTAAATCTAAATCCATGTGTCTTTATATCTCTTATCTATCTAAATCCTGTGTCTATCTGTATCTATATCTATATTTAAATTTGTCTTTATATCTATATCTATCTAAATCCTGTGTCTCTATCTGTATCTCTATCTAAATCTAAATCCATGTGTCTTTATATCTCTATCAATCTAAATCCCGTGTGTCTATCTGTATCTATATCTATATTTGAATCTACGTCTTTGTATCTATATCTATCTATATAAATCCTGTGTCTATCTGTATCTATCTAAATCTAAATCCATGTGTCTTTTATCTCTATCTAAATCCTGTGTGTCTACCTGTATCTATATCTAAATCCACATTTCTATCTACATCAGTCTATGTGTCTTTATATCAATTTATCTATCTCTTTATCTTTTTTAGCTATCTATCTATCTGCATGCAAACACACGTATGCTTTTGCACATATAGAATTACAGTGCATTGTGTGTCTGTATTTGGATGTTTGAATGTTTTTATCTGGCTTTTAATCTCATCCTTATTGGCTATCCGAACACATGCGAGACTGTATGTTATCGTATATGAAATGGGCGCTTACAAGTGTGTGTGTGTGTGTGTGTGTGTGTGTGTGTGTGTGTGTGTGTGTGTGTGTGTGTGTGTGTGTGTGTGTGTGTGTGTGTGTGTGTGTGTGTGTGTGTGTGTGTGTGTGTGTGTGTGTGTGTTTAAATGCGCGTGTGTGTGGCACAAATCTGCAAAAACGAACTTCAGAACGCGATTTAAATCCCTCGCAAGATGTAGACTTAAGAATGTCATAAAAGGAAAGAAAAAGAGAAAAAAAGGAATAATAATTTCATTGCTTCTCTAAGTTTGCTCGGAAGTTTATACCATTAGTTTAATTTCAAGCTTGAATTTCTAATCACATCAATAATTACATTTTTGTGATTCCTCAAACGCAGGAGTGTGAGGACGAAGACATGGACAGTGAGAAAAGACTGGATACCAGATAGATAAGTAGATAGATAGGTAAATAGATGAATACGGGATGGGTGAGAGAGAGAGAGAGAGAGAGAGAGAGAGAGAGAGAGAGAGAGAGAGAGAGAGAGAGAGAGAGAGAGAGAGAGAGAGTTGTTGGTTAAAAGCCAGCTAATATAAGGGCAAAGAATTATTTAATCTGCAAAGAATTGAGTAATCTTGTTATATCCACAGTGAAGAAAAGAATCCAAAAGTAAAAGTGAATAACAGTGAAAATGTTATTGTGCAAAATGAAAAAAAAAAATCTTAAGGAGTGATGTGATGCCCAGACAACAGGAAAGTATTCATTACCAGCCTTTGTTAATTTTTTTTTTTTTTTTTTTTTTTTTTTTTTAGAAATTGTAACTTACATGCAAGGAAAATAGGAAAATAATAAGAATATGAAAATATCATGTTGCGAAAATAATTATATATGAATAATCAAGTGAATGGTGATGATAAGAATATGCTTTTGAATATTAACAGTAATTGATATTTTTCCAATTTAGTGATTTTGTGCGCATATAAGTGTGTGTGTGTGTGTGTGTGTGTGTGTGTGTGTGTGTGTGTGTGTGTGTGTGTGTGTGTGTGTGTGTGTGTGTGTGTGTGTGTGTGTGTGTGTGTGCGCGCGTTTGTTCGTGTAGGTGTGTGTGTGTTTTGTGTAGGTGTGTGTGTGTGTGTGCGTGTGTATGTTTTGTGTTGGTGTGTGTGTGTGTTTGTTCTTGTAGGTGTGTGTGTGTGTTTGTTCGTGTAGGTGTGTGTGTGTGTTTGTTCGTGCAGGTCCGTGTGCGTATGTGTGTGTTTTTTGTGTTCGCGTGTTTGTTTGTGTGAATGCGTGCGTGTATGTGTGGCACAAATCTGCAAAAAATGAACTTTAAAACTCGACTTAAATCCCTCGCAGCACGCTGTCTGCGCCCACGCCCGCCCGTGCCCAGGCTGGCCACCACTCACCAGGCGTCCACATTCTCGGGGTAATCGCACATCATAGTGACGTCGTTGAAGACCTGGCCGAGGCTGCAGGAGGCCTCCTGGGGGGTGACGCCGTTGTGGCACACGTAGAACTTCTGGCAGTCCGCCAGGTTGGCAAAGGCGGGGTGGGGCACAAGGCGGCCCTCGAAGTCGGTGAAGTCCTTGGCACCTTCGCAGCAGAAGTCGTCGATGCATTCTGTGGGCAAGGGGCGTGGCTTAGTGACCGAGTGGCGCTGGGAATGTCTTCTGCAGGGCGGGAGGTGTGTCCCTGAGACCGAGTGACTTGGAGGGAATCATGTGAGAGGTTTGAGACAGTAACCCATTGTCTGTGAGAGGGTCTTCTGAGGGGAGACTTAGACGCGTGACTGACTGTCCTCGAGGGTGTCATTTGTTATCAACCAGGGGGCTCTGAGAGTCCTAGCAGTCGGGCCTAGAAACTTGGAGGGTGAGAGGCTTGGGTTAGTGATCCAGGAGCTTTGAGGGCGCCTTCTGCGGGTGGGAATGTGGGCGGGGAAGACAAGTTATTGTGGTACATTTAGCCTGTTTGGGAAATGACTTGATAATAAAAATTTAAGGAACAACAAAGTGAAGCCTAAAGGTATCTGAAAGAAAAAATCTATAGGAAAATTAAGAAATGGAGCATTAAGCGATTTGGCAAAAGTAGTTGAGAAATCCAACAATATTTAGAAACATGAGAAAAACATATCTGAATATATTCTAAAGGATTTGATAAAATTAATTGCAGTAAAATGAAGGAAAAACATAAACAAAACGTTTAAGTAAGAATTCGTGTATCGAAAAGGTAAAATATTGATAGAAGGTAAGTTCTAATCTAGGTTTATGATTCTAGGTCTTCGATCTGGACACCTTAGCTATAAAAGGGTTTGATTCCCAACTCTAAATAATGTTGCAGCTTCATAAATGTGCAGTGAGTGCAACGTCATAGACTTCAAAGATAATACTTTTGTGCCTTTTACTTGAAATAGAGGAAGACAGTAACACTGTACCAATGTAAATTTTGGACAATAGACAATTATTCAAAAAATCAAAGTAAATATATATTAGTGGATTTTATCTTGCCTACGATTTATGCAGAATGGTTTAATCATCTAAGGATTTTAAGTATAATCAGGATATTTTCCCTGCGGTTAAGGATACAATGGGACATTTTTTAAATTTCCATTACTTTGAATCAATAACTGTAATAACTATAAATAAGAGAGATTTTCTATTCTTCATATTGCCAAAGTGTTATGTAGTTACGTTTGTATGCAAGTAGATATTAAGATATTACACAGTACCCAGCCTTACATGCTTCAGTCATGACGTTCCTTCTGGCCTTCTACATATTGTACTATTTGGGAACTCCTGCACCAACCCTGGCTGAACCCTAGTATAAGAACCCTTGGTCTGGCGAACCCGTCTTTGAACCCCTGCTCGTCCCCTCCTGAACACTAGTGTGAGAATCCGTGGGCGAACAACAATTAATGAATCCTAGTTTACGAGCTCCTGTCTTAACCACCGTAGAACCCCTCGATTTTCAATCCCTGTCCTAACCTCATAAGAACCCCTGGGTGAAACCTGCCAAAATCTCTCGTGGACCCCAGTGTGAGAACCCCTGCCTGAGCCCTTGGTGTGAGAACCCTTGCCCTAACCCCTTTTGAAACACAGGGTGAAATTCATGTCCTAATGTTTCGTGAACCTAGTGTGAGAACCCTTGTTCTAACCCCTCAAAACCCTGGTATGAGCCCGCCCACACACACACCATTCAAGAACATTAATGTGAGTGTAGCCGACCACCGCAACCTGCAGCGCGGCATACTTCCCCCAGGTTGGGTCCAGGTCCACAGCCTGTCCTCTCGCCCTCACCATCAGCAGCTTCTCGACGACACATACCGAGACATGATTGGTTGACCACGGACACCTCACGGCTCGCCCATTGGACCGCGGGCTCCCCTCGTTCCCGGGTAGCTGGCACAGCTCAGGCCCACTTAAGCTCCCGCACCCGGGCCGAGTTCAGCACTCACGATCCTCCAGCCGAGCAAGACACAGCAAGCAGCAACAAGGCCTACCCAGGCCTTAGCCGACGGGTGAGCCGCTCCGGCTCTCCCCGGCGATCTCCAGCACACCAGCCATACCTGTGGGCACTCACACCCACACACAAAAGCTCCTTAAAGAGATGATTGACACCAGTCCATGGCGGATACTAATCCATTGCCATATAAGAACCCCTATCCGATTCCTTAGTGTGAGAATCTTTGCTCTAACCCCTCATGAACCCACGGTGAAAACGCTTCGCTAATTCACTAGGGTTACCCTTAGTAACCCCAGGCTGACCTCTCAGCGTGAGAACCCCCGCTCTAGCCCTTATGAACCCCATGTTGAAAACTCCGGCCCTAACCCTTGGGCAACCCAGTGTGGAAACCCTTTCCCTAATACTTCTCAGCCGTTGCGAGAACCCACCTTGCCCTGCCCCTGTGTCCCCAGCTCTAAGGACTTACTCTTCTCCTCCGCGCAATTAGTCCTTGCAGCTGCGGCAGGCCAAGCGCAGGTGCCCGTCTTCCTGTCGAAGTGCAGGCCGGCGGAGCATTCGGTGGCGGTGTGCTGGCCGTCGATGCAGGTGTAGTACTTGCCGCAGAACTGGTTGTCGGCGAAGATACCGTGGAGGCGGGGGCAGTAGACGCTGGAGTTGCTTGCGGGTTCTGTGGAGAGACGAAGGAGTCTGTGCCCTCCCCGTCCCCGCCATTTTCCTGCGGTCTTGGGAGGGAGAGTCAGGGTTCTGTGGAGAGACCGCCGACATCGAACGGGGTTTCTTATCTGTGGATTGAGGGAATCGAACTGGGAGGGAGAGTTAGGGTTCTGTTGAGGGGAACCTGTTTCGAGAGTTTCGAACTGGGAGGGAGAGTTAGGGTTCTGTGGAGAGACGAAGGGGTGAGGGAATCGAACTGGGAGGGAGAGTTAGGGTTCTGTGGAGAGACGAAGGGGTGAGGGAATCGAACGGTTCTTAGGGTTCTGTGGAGAGACACTCCTCGAGAGTCAGGGTTCTGTGGAGAGACGATGAGGGAATCGAACTGGGAGGGAGAGTTATCGAACTGGGAGGGAGAGAGAGGACGAAGGGGTGAGGGAATCGAACTGGGAGGGAGAGGGTTCTGTGGAGAGACGAAGGGGTGAGGGAATCGAACTGAAGGGTTCTGTGGAGAGACGAAGGGGTGAGGAATCGAACAGTTAGGGTTCTGTGGAGAGACGAAGGGGTGAGGGAATCGAACTGGGAGGGAGAGAGGTTCGACGAAGGGGTGAGGGAATCGAACTGGGAGGGAGAGTTAGGGTTCTGTGGAGAGACGAAGGGGTGAGGGAATCGAACTAGAGACGGAGGGAATCGAACTGGGAGGGAGAGTGAATCAAGGGCTCAGTAAGTAAATACTTGTTTAGAGCTTGGAGTAAGTAGGCCTAACGACGTGGATGAGGTTAGAGTGTAGAGAGATCGTTTTGATAAGGAGGGGGGTTGGCTACATCTCACTGCTTACCTTATATATTTTTCTATCATGCTTTACTTCCTCTGATAGTACGGAATAGTTATTGCTCTGGTTACCATCGCTATCAACTATTATTGTTGACATCGCATTGATCTGTATTTTAATAATTGAAATTATTTTTGCCGTTATTGCCGTAATTGGTATTTGAGAGACTCTTGATTCTACTCCAATAGAGAAAACGACGCTTCCCTGGAGAGGGAACTATGCCAGTTTCTCGTCAACTCGTGCGTAAAGTAGTCACGCAAAATCCACGTTTTCACTTTAGACAGACATTCCACACATGAAACCGTGGCCTGTCAGAGATTTCCAATAATAATAATAACCATGAACCACCGTTCTTTCATCGTAGTACAAACTAAACTTCCAAAAAAGAGAAAAAACATAAATATATCCTATCTAACAAACACAACGAACTAGACTTCACTCACGCATCAATGAACGCTCTCCACAGTCAACAACGTAAGGGATATCGCAAGGGTCGACGTGGCCAGCCTTGCCCTTGAACTCATCGAAGACTTTTCCGTCCTCGCACAGGAGGGGCGTGGGGACACCATCGCTGCACTCGTAGTACTTGTCGCACTGAATGGGGTCCGCGAAGTAGCCATAGGGCTCGGGGCAAAGGGACTGCGTGCCGGAGAAGCTGTTCAGCTGGTCTCTCTGGGGAATTCCTGGAATAGAAGGCGAATGTTTGTTTACTCTTGTAGGAAAGGTAGAATTATTATTGTGTGATTTTTGTTTTTGTGGGAAATTTAAGAGTTATTATCATGTGTTTTTTATTGGTATTATTATTGTTCTTATATGTTTTGGTTTTACATAGTGTATCTCTTGTGTAGGAAAGGTAGAATTTTTATTGCGTGATTTTTGTTTTGGTTATTTCCTTAGTAGAAATTTGATTGGTATTAATGTTGTTCTTGTTATATGTTTTGGTTTTATATAGTGTAATGCATTTCAAGATAAAGGCAATATATCTAACTAAAATAGTTTTTTACTACGAAAATAAGGGCACTGCAGATGGAAACAACGGAAAGAGCTATTCTGTATTTTCAAAAAATCCAAAATCCTGCCAGAAAAAAAAACAAGAGGTCAGTGATCACGTAAGAGAAAGAAAGAAAAAAAGAAAACCCCCAAAAAGAAAAAAGAAAGACAAGAGTCATCATACTTCAAGATCGGCTCCGCATGCCTGCACTCGCCAGTGATTTAATCCGTTCCGAAGTTGAAGCCGAAGTCAAGTGTATTCGAACGAAGCGAAGAAAATGGGTCAGCAATCCAGAGTTATTTTCCCCGTGATATACTTTTCATTTTCATTTATTTTTTACAGCATGTTAACAGAATACTTCATGATTTTCCGTGTTTTCATGACTGTTATCTAACAACGAGAGAGAGAGAGAATAAATGACTGGAAAGTTAATTTGCCAAACTATCTACATACTTTGCAAAAATGCAGGAAAATACGTACGAAAATGCATCATCCGAACTGGCTAACCTTAACGAATCGGAAAGGCAATTATTCAAACTAAATTTACATATCTAACTGGTAGCAGGAAATTGCTCACCTTATATAGTATACGTTCCAAATAATACGCTTAAAGTTATTTTGAGCAATCAACTGAGAGAGAAATGGAAGAGAGAGAGAGAGAGAGAGTGGGGGAGGGAGAGAAAGAGAGGAGAGGGAGAGAGAGAGAGAGAGAGAGAGAGGGGAGTGGAGAGGGAGAGAAAGAGGGAGAGAGAGAGAGAGAGAGAAGGGAGGGGAGAAGGGGAGTATAGATTGATAGAGAGAAGGGGGGGGGTAGGGAGATAGTTAGAGAGAGAGGTGGGGGAAAGGGAGAGAGAGAGAGAGAGAGAGAGAGAGAGAGAGAGAGACAGACAGACAGACAGACAGAGAGACAGAGAGAGAGAGAGACTTAAAGAAGGAGAGAGACGGAGAAAGAGAGAGAGAGAGAGGTGGCAGAAAAGCCCAACCAACCGGCTTCTAGGACAGGGTTTAATGTCCTCTTGCCCTCTCCCCCTCTCTCCCTCCCTCCCTTCCTGCCTCCCTCCCTCCTTCTCTCCTTCAATCCCTCCTTCTTCTGCCTCCTTTCCCTAATCTCCCTACCTCTCTTTTTTCTCTCTCCACGTTTCCCTTCTATCCTCTTGCACATTTTCTTTCCTCTTCCCCTTTCTTCTGTCTTCCCCTCCTCCTTCCTTTCCCCTTTGTCTCTCTTTTCATTCTCCTTTTTTCTCTATTCTTCTCTTCCCTCCTTCTCCCTTCCTCTCTGCCTTCGTCTCTTCCTTCCTTTTCCCTTTTAACCTTCCTTTATTCCTTCTCTATCTCCTTCCCTTTTTTGCTGTCTTCCACTATTTATTCCTTCCTTCAAAACTTCCATGTACTTATTTTTAACATATTCGGTTTTCCTTTTTTTAAATATATATTTTTTCGATTCCCACTCCTTCCAAAAAAAAAGAAGAAGACGAAATACGACTGATTTGCATACATATGTACGCATATTCACATATACGTATGTACCTACATATATATATGGACGAAAGATATAAACAAATACAGTATATTGACAGAAACGCATACAGAATGAAAGTATTTTGTTAGATAGACAGCCATATGCAAATCAATTACACAGACAGACCGATATATTATGGCTAAAAGACAGATAAACAGTGCATATGTACTGGTAAAACACAGTCTAGTAACTGTGCATTTTAGCATTCAACGAAACCACTGTGATTGCTACCTGTATTACTTGTACTTTCTCTTTTCTGGTGGGAGGCCAGCAGAATACACAAACAAATGCACGTACGTACATCTACACATACACACACATACACACACACACACACACAAAGATAATGGAATAGAAAGCAAATGGGAGATGGGAGATATACAGATAGATGGATAGATGGATAAATAGATAGATAGATAGATAGATGAATAGGTAGAGAAAGAGAGAGAGAGAATTAAAAGACTGATAGATACAGATAGATAGAGAGAGAGAGAGAGAGCAGAAAGAAGACAAATGACTGGCTGAAATACAGATAGGTAGCCAGACAGATAAAGAGACAGCCAGAGAGAGAGAGAGAGAGAGAGAGAGAGAGAGAGAGAGAGAGAAGAGAGAGAGAGAGAGAGAGAGAGAGAGAGAGAGAGAGAGAGAGAGAGAGACCATCAATCACAAGTAACCGAGCGACCATTCATATAAATAGTGAAAGTGAAGTCTCTGGAGGGCAGAAGGAGGGGAGGGGGAGGGGTGAAGGGAGGGGGGTTGTTGAACTTTGTGAGAGTGAGAGTGAAAGTGATGGCGAAGGTATGGGCAGGGGTGAGGGGGAGGGGGAGGGGGAAGGGGGATGAGAAGGAGGTCAATTTTACCTTAAGGCCAAAAGGGATTTGTGTCGTAAGGTAGATAAAAATGGTG
>NW_020869997.1:407922-415422 GCF_003789085.1 Penaeus vannamei
ACACAGACAAACGTACAGGCAATGTTTTTTAGCTGTATGCTTATGCACACACGCACACACTTACAAACATATATACATACACACACACACACACACACACACGCACACACACACACACACACACACACGCACACACAGGCACACACGCACACACACACGCACACACGTATATATATATATATATATATATATATATATATATATATATATATATATATATATATATATATATATACATACAGCATAATTCATTCTGTTTAATTTCATTGGCCCTTCTTATCCACTTATGAACACTGAGAGTAACGCCTCATCCGGCAGCGTAAAAGGCCTGGTAAAAACTCAATGAAAGTAATGATAAGGATAATACTGATATCAGTGGCGGTGGTTAAGGACTATAATGATAGCAAAAATGTAACAATAACAACGGCAAGTATTTCTTCCCCGCGCAAGATTAATGAAAAAGAGGAAATCATACATCTCGAAGCGTCATCAAGTTAATCAACGACAAAAAAGAAAGAAAATAAAACCAAGTAAATATAAACGAAGAAAAAAAGTTAATCAATGACAAAAAAAGAAAGAAAATAAAACCAAGTAAGTAAAAACGAACAAATAAACAGTTAATCAATGACAAAAAAAGAAAGAAAATAAAACCAAGTAAGTAATAAACGAAGACAAAAAACAGTTAATCAACGACAAAAAAGAAAGAAAATAAAACCAAGTAAATATAAACGAAGAAAAAAAGTTGATCAATGACAAAAAAAGAAAGAAAATAAAACCAAGTAAGTAAAAACGAACAAATAAACAGTTAATCAATGACAAAAAAAAAAAAAAAAAAAAAAATAAAACCAAGTAAGTATAAACGAAGAAACAAAACAGTTAATCAACGACGAAAAAGAAAAGAAAACCGATTAAGTATAAACGGAAAATACAGTTAATCTACGAAAAAAGTATGAACGAAAAAAGGTAATCACCGACAAAAAAAAACGAATAAGTATAAAAGGATAAAAATAATCAACGACAAAAAAAAGAATGAACGGGAAAAAATATCTTATCAACGCCAAAAAAGAAAGAAAAAAAACGAATATGTATAAAGAGAGAGAAAAAAAAGTTAATCAACGACAAAAAAAATAAACCGAGTAATCATAAACGAAAAAAAAATAAAGTAACACCCGCAACGACAGAAAAAAAATTAAACACAATAACCATAAAAAAAAAAATCAACGACAGAAAAAAAGAAGACAATTAAACCGAATAAGCACAAACGAAACAAAAAATATATAGAGTAACTCACCCGCAGCGAGGGCGAGCCCGGCGATGAGCACAGTCACTGACAACATCTTCACTCTCTGGCCGCTTGACGTCGACTGACCAAAAAGAACGATTCGCAGCACTACAAAGCCTGGCGCCACCCCCCCCCCCCCCCCGGCCGCCCTCCCCCCATACCTGGGCTCCTGACTGTCGATCTTCTCTCCTCCTCGTCCTTCTCCCCGGCCCTTCTCCTTCCTCCTCCTCCTCCTCCTCCTCCTCTTCTTCTTCTCCGTGCTCCATCCTCCTCGTCCTTCTTCCCCTGATTCTTCCTCCTGCTTCTGTTGTTCCTTTTTTTTTTCGTTCGTTCTTGCTTGCTCTCCCTTCTCCTTTTCCTTCTGCCGTCTGTTCATCTCTTTCTTCTCCCTCTTCCTTCCTTTATCCTCCTCCTTCTCCTTCTTCTATACCTTATTCTACATTGTTTTCCCTTTCTTCAACCAACTGTTGTGTTCTTCTCTCCTCCTCCTCTTCCTCCTCCTCTTCCCTTAAGTTCTCACCACCTCCTACGGCTTCTCCCTTTCATCCATCCTCCTTGCTTCTCCTCCTTACTCCTCTTCCTTTTCCCCTTTCGTATGGGCCTTTCCTCTCCCTCTTCCTCCTCCTCCTCATTCTTCCCCACTCCTCTTTCGTAAGGGCCTTCCTCCTTCCTCCTCCTCCTCCTCACTCCCCTTTCCTATACGCCTTCCCTCCCCTCCTCCTCCTCCTCCTCCCTTCCTCCTCCCTCCTCCTCCTCCCTCCCTCTTTGCTCTACCTTCTACCTTCGATTCCGTTCTCCCCCCCCCCCCCCGTCCCAATGCCGTCGCTGAGCGCGTTTCGATGGCTGTCGTTTGGCTTCGTTCAAATGGGTCGTTTGTTTGTTTGCCAAATCTGTTATTATTATTCTTATTATTATTATTATTATTATTGTTGTTGTTGTTGTTGTTGTTGTTGTTGTTGTTGCTATTATTATTATTATTAAAATTGTTGTTGCTATTATTATTATCATTATTATTATTATTACTGTTATTTTGACTATATTTATTATTATTATCATTATCATTATTATTACTATAATCATTATTTTTGTTATTATTATCAATAGCATTGTTATTATTATTAGTAGTAGTAGCAGTACTATCATTATTATTATCATCATTATAATTCGTAGTAGCACTATTATTAACTTTGTATTTCATCATCATTATAATTTTTCTTATTATTATACCTTTTATCATTATTACCATTATTGTTAGTATTACTATTATCATCATCATTATTATCGCTATTATAATCATCATCATTACTATTGTTATCATGATTATTATTGCTATTGTTATTAATACCTTTGCCATTATTATTATTTCTATCATCATTATTATAATCCCATTATTCATTATTGTTATTATCTACATATTTTTCGCCATTATCATCATCATTCTTTTACTATTATCATTATGTCATTCTTCTATCATTATCATTATTACCATTATTCCTTTTATTATCATCTTCATTATGGTTAACATTAATATTGTCATTATCATTATCATTATTGTTAATGTCATCATTGTTATCACTTTTGCTATTATCATTATGATCATCATTATCATTATCATAGTTATGATTTTTTTTATCGTTATCGTTATCTTTATTATCATCATTATTATCATTATTGTTGTTATCATTATCATTATTATCATTATTATCATTATTATTATTATTATTATTATTATTATTATTATTATTATCATTATTATCATTACTGTTATTGTTATTATTATTATTATTATTATTATTATTATTATTATTATTATTATTATTGTTATTATTATTATTATTACTATTATTAATAATATTATCATTATCGTTATTATTATTATTATTAATATTATCATTATTATTATTACTATTATCATTATCATTATTATCATTATTATTATCATTATCATTATTATTATTATTATCATTATTATTATTACTATTACTACTATTATCATTATTATTTTTGTTATTGGTTTTATTATCATTATCGTAATTATCATCATCATTATCATTATTATTATTAACATTATTATTATTATTATTATTATTATTATTATTATTATTATTATTATTATTATTATCATTATTATTATCATTATTATTATTGTTATTATTGTTGTTGTTATTATTAGTATTATCATGATTATCATTACTATTATCATTATTTTCACTACTATCATCACTATCATTACTATAGTTGTTGCTGTTATTATCATTACTATCATTATCACTATTATCATTATAATTATTATTATTATTGCTATTATCATTTTTATTGTCATTTTTATTTATATAAATATCATTATCATTATCAGCATCATCATTATCATAATTTTTATCATTGTTATTGCCATTATTTCTAATATCATTATTATCATTATTACTTTTATCATTATAATGTTATCATTATCATCATTATCATGACTACTATTACCATTATCATTATCATAATCATTATTATTATCATCATTTTTATTATTATTATTATTATTTTTATTATTATCATAATTATTATTATTATTATTATTATTATTATTATTATTATTATTATTATTATTATTATTATTATTATTATTATTATTATTATTATTATTATTATCGTTATTATTATTATTAGTAGTAGTAGTAGTAGTAGTAGTATCATTATCATTATTATCATTATTATTATAACTGTTATTATTATCATTGTTATTATAAGTTATTATTATCATTGTTATGATTATCATTATAATTATCATCATTATTATTATCATTATTATTATTATTATCATTATATGAATAGTAATAACTTCAATATTTCTCCCTTATTTTTTCCTTTTCCTCTTTTATTCTCTCCCTCTGTCTCCCCCTCCCTCTCTCTCTCTCTATCTGTCTATCTATTTATGTATCTTTCTACCTATCTATCTATCAATCTATCTATCTATCTACCCATCTATCTATCTATCTCTCTTCTCCATCTCCTTCTTCTACTCTCCATTACAGATATAGGCAAACTTCTTGAGACAGAAAGTGATTGTATCTTGGTGTAGGTAAGAAAGGGGGTGGGGGGGTGGTGGAAAGGGATGGGGGGGGAGAAGGGGATAGGGAAGGGAAGGGAGGAGGGGGAGGAGGTGAATTAAGGGCAAGGAGGGAAGGAAGGGGGAGGGGAGGGAAGGAGAGAGGGAGGGCGGGGGAGGAGGGGGAGGAAGGGAGAGGAGGGAGGGAGGGGAGGGAATGAGAGAGGGAGGGAGGGAGGGGAGAGAGGGAGGGAGGAGGGGGAGGGAAGAAAGAGGGGAGGGAAGGAGGGAGGGAGGGAAGGAGAGAGGGAAGGAGAGAGGGAGGGAAGGGAGGGGGAGGAAGGAGAGAGGGAGGGAGGGGTGCCAGTGCCCCCAGGGTGTGGCGGAAAGGCAGGAGGGGAGGTTGACTAAGTGGATGATGGAGAGAGTGAGAAATTGGTGGTGTGGAGGGATTACACTGAAGGGCGAGTCCTATGGTATGGGATGGTGAACAGTGCTGAAAGTGTGATGAAAGTCTGAACACTTTTTCTTTATAGATATACACGATTTTCTGAAGTTTGAAAATGACCTCTGAAATGGTAGAGAAACATTTTGAAACTTGCATTGGCCTTCTATGGAAAATGAACACGACATAAATATTATATGTATTTTATTGTTTTTTTATCATTCATTTGTATGTCTATCTTATTTGTTCATTTACTTATTTCTTCAATTTAAAAAAACGAGCCTCATTTTACAACAACAAATACTTATTGTTGATACCATTTCTTCCATTAAAAAAACAGATAATAGCTCGATATTATATTTAAAAAAAAAACTAGATATTGATCCAAAGATATTCTTCCACTTCATAATCTCCTTTGAACCTCAGTGAACAAGTCTGAACAATTCAAAGGGAAGACGATACAGATAAGCTGCCTCTGTGAAAGTTCTGTCTCGTGTATTTGAACTTTCACACTCACCTCTGTCTGCGTCTGCGGGCTTTGCTTCTTTCTCGCTTACGTCCCCCTGTTCTGTTTTTTGTTTTTTCTTCTTCTTCTTCTTTATCTTCTTCTTCTTCTTCTTCTTCGTGTTTTTCTTTCTTCTTCTTCCTCTTCTTCTCCTTTTTCCTCTTCGTCTTCTGTTTCTTCTTCTTCTTCTTCGTATTTTTTTCATCATCTTTCATATTTATATATATATATATATATATATATATATATATATATATATATATATATATATATATATATATATATATATATATAATATATATATATATATATATATATATATAATATATATACACACACACACACACACACATATATATATATATATTATATATATATATATATATATATATATATATATATATATATATATAGATAGAGAGAGAGAGAGAGAGAGAGAGAGAGAGAGAGAGAGAGAGAGAGAGAGAGAGAGAGAAGAGAGAGGAGAGAGAGAGAGAGAGAGAGAGAAGAGAGAGAGAGAGAGAGAGAGAGAGAGAGAGAGAGAGAGAGAGAGAGAGAGAGAGAGAGAGAGAGAGAGAGAGAGAGAGAGAGAGAGAGAGAGAGAGAGAGAGAGAGAGAGAGAGAGAGAGAGAGAGAGAGAGAGAGAGAGAAGAGAGAGAGAGGAGAAGAGAGAGAGAGGAGAGAGAGAGAGAGAGAGAGAGAGGAGAGAGAGAGAGGAGAGAGAGAGAGAGAGAATAGAGAAGAGGCGAGAGGAGAGAGAGAGAGAGAGAGAAGAGAGACAACAACAACAGAAGATAACAAAGATACAATAAATAAAATGATTAACAACCAACATATGAATGGTAACAACAAATACTAATAACAATGTTATTGTGATATAGGATAAGCAGATCAGAAGAAGAATGATATAACATATAATGAATGATAATGATGATGAATGATAAATAATGATGAATGAATATAATGATAAAATACGAGAGAATGAGAAGAATAATGATAATGATGATGAAATATGATATGATAGATAATGATATGATGATAATGGCAAGTATATGAACGTCAATGAATAAGCGAATAAAAATGATGATAAATAAAATAGAATAAAGATTAACAACAATAACAGCAGTAATGACAACAAATAATGAATGATATGATATATATGATAATAGT
Organism: Penaeus vannamei; assembly: GCF_003789085.1. NCBI lineage: Eukaryota > Metazoa > Arthropoda > Malacostraca > Decapoda > Penaeidae > Penaeus > Penaeus vannamei. The sequence goes on from NW_020869997.1 coordinate 414,362, forward strand.
AATCAAATGGTAACAATGATAAATGTTGAATAATAATTGACTCGTGATGATAATAGTCGATACATGATGACTGATACTATGGTGATGATATACTACTACACTACTACTAATAATAATATATCTACAACTCTAACTTTTAATTAATGAGTTGATATATATTTAAATAATCTAATAAATAATAATATATATAAATGACTGTATAAATAATGAACGTATGATAATAATTAGATAAGTAATATAACAATACGAACAATAGTAAAATAAGAAATAACAAATAATAAAAATAACTAACAATGACACATGAAGTAGTAATGAGATCTTAATAATAGGATTATAATATTAATAGATTGATATGAATGAATGATAGATAAGAATAACAAAAATAATAACACAATGATGGTAAAGTATATAATAATGATGATGATGATGATGATGATATTATAAATAATAATAATAATAATAATAATAATAATAATAATAATAATAATAATAATAATAATAATAACAATGATAGTAATAATAATAATATCATTATTATTGCAATGAGGATGAGGATGATGATAATAATGAGAGCAGAAATAACCCTAATATTAACAAAAACAATGACACTAACAATAAAAACTACATTGCTATTTAAGAGAAAAACAAAATAATTTAAAAGTCTCAGTCATTCTCAGTGACGGAGAGTTCAGTGACAGACACAACACAGAAGGTCACTGAATCTTTTTTTGTCTGTCTGTCCAGATGCACGTGTAGTGAATATAGGTGTACATGTTTATTAAATCTATTTATGATGGTGATGATGATGATGATGATGATGGTGGTGGTGGTGATGATGATGATGGTGATGATGATGATGGTGATGATGATGGTGGTGGTGTTGGTGATGATGATGATGATGGTGGTGTTGGTGGTGATGATGCGGCGATATTGATGATAATGATGGTGATGATGAGGATGAGGATGATGGTGATAATGATAATAATAATCTATTTATGGGTGTACTTGGTTCGTTAGCTAGTTAACTGAGTTTATCTATATCTGTTTATCCATGTGTAAAT
>NW_020869997.1:437922-440422 GCF_003789085.1 Penaeus vannamei
CATTACCTTTATTACTATCTTTACTACTATTATCACTACTATCGCCATCATTATCATAACTATTATTGTCATTATCACTATGATCATCATTATCATTATCACTACCATCATTATTATTATCATTGCAACCATCATCCTCTATACCATCATATTCATTATCATTATTATTATCACTATTATTATTATTGCTGTTATGTTTATTATTATTATTATTATTATTATTATTATTATTGTCATTATCGTTATTATTACTATTATTATTATTATTGTTGTTATTGCTATTACTATCAGTATCATTATTATTATCATTATTATTGTTATTATTATTATCATTATTATTATTGTTATTATTATCATTATCATTATTACAATTACTATTATTATTATCAACATCATCAGTATTATTATCATTACTACTATTATAACTATAACATTTTTATTTATTGTTATGGCTTCTACAACGATCACAATCATCATTATTGTGATTATCATCATGATCAATACTGTTATCATAATTATCATGATCATCATTATCATTACCATAATAATCATCATTACAAACAATGTGATCAGTATCATTAATAGTACCTAGTGACACGACTAATCTTACCATGATAGTGATAGTATTGACCATCAATCAAAACACATCAGTTTCCTATATATAAATAATCAGATAATTACCAAATAACCTTTGTTTATAGCCACAGCAATAACAACCCAATCAGCATGAATTCAATTGTCACTCGCAGATTGCCTAATCAATTTAATGGGAACATGTGCAAGATGGCAAGTATTTGTACGATGTGTTAGACGAGTTTGAAAGCAGGTACACAGGCCAGGTAACGGTAAATGCAATTCCACTGTGAGAGTTAAACAAATATTTGCGGCTAGTAATAATTTTCTTGTTTTCGACAGCAGGGAAAACAAATAAAAATAGGGAAAGTCTTCTTTAAATACACTTTTAGGAAAATGTGAATAAGAAAGAGTGGGAAACTAATGTATAAACCAACTGTTCTCAAACATACCTGCAACGACCAGGAGAACGAAAACCACCCACTCCAGACTCATCTTCAACACTGGCGACAAGACAAAAACCTTCCACTAACCCCAAGGTCCCAGAGTCGGGAATCCCCTTCGCCGTGACTATTTTTCCCCCGGCGCTGGAATCCGCGCGGTGACTATTATTCTCTCCGTTGTTGTTTTGGTTTCTAATATGAATTTCTAATGTTTTCTTCATTCATATACTATTGTATTCAGTGTATGATGTCGTTTACATACAAGCTCCACCATATGCGTATTTTCATATGCTTTGCAGAATAGGAAGAAAATGTATATGTAAATTCAGTCTCGATATCGGGAGGGGGAGTGGCCACCGGGAAGAGAAAGTCAGGTGAAGTTCGAGCATTTGTCAGATTACTTCGTTCGAGTTTTGATTTCCTGTACGAACAAGTGAAACTTTCGTAACTTGTCGTTTGTTTTCGGTGACATTTTATCTCTACCAAAGAATTTCCTTAATGTCAAAACAGATCACTCGATTCTAAAACGAAGCAGAGAGACACAAAGAAAAGTATTTCGTAGAAGGAATGAATGAAGGTTTGGAAATGAACCAGACACCAAATCCGTTTGGTGTACTTCTACAGTGTGACATCTGCTTTTTTATATATGGTAACTGACGTACATGTGTATTTTTAGTCTTCATAATCTTTGTTAAAAGTACTTTGGCGTAAGATATATACAACCGCATAAAAGGCCAAGAAAAGGGCACACAAAAGTCAACAATAAAACACACATGCACATATACGTAATCCCTCACACACACACATACACACCCAATCACACACACACACACACACACACACACACACACACACACACACACACACACACACACACACACACACACACACACACACACACACACACGCACACACAAACACACACACACACAAAGCATGGCGGCGTGACCCCTCCCCCCCCCCTCTCTTCTGTCCCACACTTTCAAGTCAGGATAACCAAGGTCAGAGAGAAGGGAAACCACCGCCGCCAACACCACTTACACCTTCCATATGGTTACGCAAGAATACACACTAATGAATGGTGGTGATGCTTGACGTAAGGGTGATGATAAAGGATGTCAGTGGATAATGATAATGATAGCGATAATGATACTAATAATGGTGATAATAATACTGACAGAGATATTAATGATGATGATCATCATCTTAATGGTAATGATATCAAAGATAGTCATGATTATAGTAATACTGATAATGACAACAGTAATGATGATAAAAAGTTAACTATGGTAATGAAGATAAATATTATTATAACGAGAATGATAATGATGCAAATGATGATAATGGTAATGATGATAATTGCAATTATGATAATGGTAATGATAATTATAATGATGATAATTACAATGATGATCTAAAAGCATGAACTAAAAATGATAAACAGATAATGATCATGAGAGAACAATCATTTGATAGCATCAAAT
>NW_020869997.1:450422-452922 GCF_003789085.1 Penaeus vannamei
TTTTCATTGTTTTTTTACATATGTCCCGTGTGTTTTATCATCATACATTTCAAATATTTGTATTATAATATAATTTTTTAAAACAATAGGTGAATGTGGAAAGAGAGAGAGACAAATGAAAAGAAAAAATGGGAGAAGAGTAGCATCATATTAAAAATATATCATATAACAAGACAGTTACTATTCACTAGATGATTTCAGCGACGTATGAGGAAAAGAGAATAAAAGAAGGGCAAAGAAGACGATGATGATGGGAAGAAAGAAGTGATGAGGAGGAGGATGGAGAAAGGACAAGGAAAAAAATAATAAAGAGGCATCCCCTAATCAGAGAAATATCAAGAAAAGAAGGAAAAGGACATGAATTGAAAAAATCAGTAGAAGAAAGCTTAAGAAAAGAAAAAAATAAAAAAAAGAGAAAGAGGAGAAGAGAGAGAAAGCAAAAGAAAAAAAAAAGGGATAGAAACACGTATAAGAGAAAAAAAGAAAGATTAAATAAACTCGTTAAAGATACATTCAAGATACAATGAAGAAGAAAACAAAGATAATAAATGAAAAAAATAATACGAAATGAAAAGAAAAGAAGTCACAATCCGGTGACATTACGGCAGGGCAGTGAAAGTGATTCTGAGACTTAACCTCCAACCTGCTCACCCCCCTCCCCCTTTCCCTCCCCCACCCACCCCCTCCTCCCCACCCACCCCCTCCTTCCCACCCCTCCCCCCTCTGTCGCTACCGCCACTTTCTCCAGCCAGAACCCGTCCAGTACTCTTACAGGCGAGGTGCTTATCTGTTACGTATGGCCTCACCAACCTAAAGTCCGTGAGATATTTTTAAAAACAATGAAATATGGACGGTTGATAAGGAATGATGGCGATATATCAAGATTTGGCAGATATGTTATGTGGGGGGGGAGGGGTATTTTCGTTAATATATGAAAGATCGCCTGCTTGCATGATAAGTGTTAGATGATTGTTCTTTTTGGGTTCGTGGAATCATCTGAATTCTCTCTTTTTTCTCTCTTTCTTCTTTCTCTTTCTCTCTCTCTCTCTCTCTCTTCACTCTTTTTTCTTTCTTATTTCTCTTTCTCCTCCCCATCTCTTCTCTTCTATCTATGTATCTGTCTATCTCTTTTCTCTTCTCTCTCCTTTTTTCTTCTCCTATTTTCTCTTCTCTCTCTCTCTCTCTCTCTCTCTCTCTTCTCTCTCTCTCTCTCTCTCTCTCTCTCTCTCTCTCTCTCTCTCTCTCTCTCTCTCTCTCTTTCTCCCTCCCTCCCTCCCATCCATCTATCTATCACCACCCCTTTTCACCATCTATCTTCTCTCCCATCCCCTCTCTCCCATTCACCTCCCCCCACCTCTGCCCTCTCTTTCCTCACACGACCTATATTTTTGGCTTATCACGGAACCGCAGTCCAGCGTCTGTACCAACGCAAGCGAGATATACGTGTTTTCGTGGATGGTGATTGGTATGTCTTAAGGGGACGTTTATGATAAGACTTAAAACGGAATGGATGTACGTGTGTCTGCCTGGAGAAAGTGACAGTTTCGACATTATGTGCGGAGTGGTGCCCGAGCCTGCATCAGGTACACCCATCGCTTGATAGCAGGTACACACACTCGTATATATTCACACATACACGTGCGTACATATGTATGTATATATATGTATGTATACATATGTATGCATGCATATATATGTATATGTATGTATGCATATATATGCTATATATATATATATATATATATATATATATATATATATATATATATATATATATATATGTGTGTGTGTGTGTGTGTGTGTGTGTGTGTGTGTGTGTGTGTGTGTGTGTGTGTGTGTGTGTCACACACACACATGTATAGATATGATAGATAGATAGCGCGCACACATATGAAAATTGCTAGGCTAGATAATGAGAGCATTTCTCAGCTCCATCTGACCCCGAAAGACCAATCTGGAGGTCGCGAAGGTCACAGGACGCCATAAGGAGAGCCTGGAAGTCGCTGATTCCCAGACTTCCTCGCCAGGCTTCGAGGACACTCTAAGACGCCTGCAGGAGCGGCAGAAGGGGGAAGCGAGACAGATCGAGGTGATCTTGTCTTGGTATTTATCCATTGACTTCCGTTGAAATAATTACCACACAAGGCCGCAAAAAAAAAAAAAAAAAAAAAAAATGATAATAATAAAAAAAATAAAAATAAAATAAAAATAAAAAACACAATTTCTATTCACGTCATCTCATACAAAGTTACAAGCTCTCACAAGCAAGCACTCTCACTTCCTCAATTACCCCGGAGGAGATTCGAGTCAGGAAGGAGGTCAAGCCTGGCGCTGACCGAGGCTAACGGTGTTCTGACCCGGGATGACTGGATTCGGTGTTGCAATGCAGTACCTCAGGTCAAAGGTCAGAAGTCAGAAGTCTAGGAAATCAACTGATGTTCACATACGCATTTTAATCTTCTTTTTATTCAAATGAAACATGTTTCTCTACATATAGCTG
>NW_020869997.1:457922-460422 GCF_003789085.1 Penaeus vannamei
AATTATTTTAATAGCATGAAGATAGTGATGATGATCAAAATGATGATGATGTTGAAAACAGAACGACACGAAAATGAAAAGACAATGATGGTGATGACAAAAGGACGTAAAAGTAAGACAACGATGATAAAGATGATGACCCAACACAACACAAACATAACATCAAAATAAAGAAAGAAATAGATAGATAAAAAGGGGACCATCGACGGGAAACCTGAGCGCCAGTCACGGCCGAGTCGAGTGGCTGCCGAAAGGTCACTCAGCCTCGGGGGAGGGGTGGGGGGGGGGGGCGGGGGGAGGGGGGGGGAAAGGTCAGTTGGCGGATTGTGTTTTAGCGGCCGTCAATCGTCCGCCGGAAGCTTAGGCCATAAAGTGGTAGCTTTTTTTTTTTTTTTTTTTTTTTCACTGATATGTGATGGCTTTCTGTCTAGCTATCTTTCTCTCTGTCTCTGTTTATTTCTCTTAACGTGCGTGTGTCTGCATATGTAAATATTATTATTATATATATATATATATATTATATATAATATATATATATACATTATATATATATATAATATATATATACATACATATTATATATATATTATATATATATTATATAATATGTATATATATAATATAATATACATATATATACATTCATATATATATATATATTATTATATATTATATAATAAATATAATATATATATATATATAATATATATAATAGTATAATATATAAAATTACAGATCATCACACAAACACATCACACACACAACACACAGCACACAACAGGAACATATCACACACACACACACACACATAAGGTGTGTGTTGTGTGTGTGTTGTAACATTTATGTTATGTACGAGCAAGTAGTCACGATTTTATTGGCAGTTCACACAGTTTTAGGTGTGTTTTTTTTTGTATAGGTATTGTGTGCCACACACACACACATATATATATCATATATATATATATTATTATATATAATCATATATACATTTATATATATTATATATCTTATCATATCATATATAGTAGTCTATACATATATAGCTAATTTTACGTAGGCTATATATTACATACTGATTATTAATATATTCCATTATATATATATTAGCATATTACTATAATAACATCTATAATTTAGCTTGATATTATTATTATATATATATGTATAGTATATATATCAGATATATAATAATTATATATATTATAGTATTATATTATTATAGTTATATATATATATATAATAAATACTATACATATCTATACATTCATATACATATAATAATATATATATATAATTATAATATTATAGATATATATATAAATATATTACTCACATATAATTATATATGTGTTATGCATTATGGATATATATATATATATATAGTATATTATTAAGATATATATATATATACTAATGCACTAATTATACATATATATATGCATTCAATATATATATATTTGCATATATATTATATTATCAGCACAGCAGCGCACACGCGCACACAACAGTTTCTATTGTATTTTCGCATCACACAAACTGTGATTATTATGTATATTGACAGCACACTACACACATCACACATATGTTGTTTTGAGATGTAGTATGTGCGGCTTAAAGTACGCCACACACAGCACACAGCTACACATACACACTAGCACACAGTGGTGTAGTTTTAATTACTTTGTCAGAGATAGTGTATTTATTATATTTGAGTGTAGGCACAGCACCACACGATTGAAGCGAAAACATTTCTCGTAGTGTAATATGGATTTGTTGATGTTTCACACACACCAGCACACACAGACGGACAGCACACACACACAGCACACATTGCACACACACACCACACAGCATACTAGCACACCACATGTATAGTGTCTTAGTTTAGTGTATATTGTTGGTGGTTGTGGTTTACAGTCGATGTTGTGTCTCACCAGTCATTCGTTGTCTTAGTCGTGGAGCTGTGAGTCACACCATTAGTGATGTGATTTATTGAACTATTGTGAGTGTGGAGTTATACGCATAATATATATATATGGTATTATATACATATATATATTATAGAGTATATCTATATTTATATAATTATATATAATATATATATATATATATATATATTATTATATATTATATATATATTTATATTATATATATATATATATAGTATATATTATAAATATATATATATATATATTATATAATATATATATGCATATATATGATATGTATGTGTGTGTGTGTGTGTGTGTGTGTGTGTGTGTGTGTTGTGTGTGTGTGTGTGTGTGTGTGTGTGGTGTGTGTGTGTGTGTGTGTGTCGTGTGTGTGGTGTGTGTGTGTGTATTCATATATACATGTATATATGTATAATACAAATATACATGAACATATATGTATTGCATTATATATAAATGTATATACAGTATATACACACGAAGAGAGAGAGAGAGAGAGAGAGAGAGAGAGAGAGAGAGAGAGAGAGAGAGAGAGAGAGAGAGAGAGA
>NW_020869997.1:467922-470422 GCF_003789085.1 Penaeus vannamei
GAATTATCGCCCTGGAAAAAGCTAGTTATTACAGCTGTTTTTTGTATGAATTTCGCTTTAGATGTGATATATTAAGATATTCGAGTGATAATACTTGTTTGGGATATAAAAGGGGAATGAAGTGACACGAATATTCCAGAAAGTGAGAGCGCAAAGCATATTCTTTAGGAAATTAACTGTTTGTATTCGGAGTGATACAGTGTGACCCAATGTGTTTTAAATACGATAATGTACCTGTATCTTTTCTTTAATGTCTGTGTGTTTTCAAAATGGAGTAACAGGTTTAAGAACAAGCTGAAGAAAAGCAAAGGAAAACGCGAAACAAATGTAAAAAAAAAAGAATGAGAACAACAGAAATGAAGCATGATAATATAATGTAGATTTGAGTGGTCGAGAGTACTTATACTTTTTAAAACGTCATCTATATAATACATATATAGTTTGGAAAAATAGATTGACAGATAAGAATACAGAAAAAATGGTATACGACAGATTTGTAACTATACATTGTGTTTATATAGTTAACAATTGCTGTTTCTATTTCTTAGTGTTTCAAAAAGCCGGTAGAGGGCAGTGACGTCATCGAGAGAAAATGAGCCTTAGCTGAAAACTTCGTCGTGTGCAAAGTGTCAGTAAGAAGGGGGGAGACGGTAGAAAAATTGATAAGAATTATTACGAAATTAAGAGAAGAATGAGATAGATAAATGGGAATCGAAGAGCGAGAGAGGAAGAGATGATAATACTAATAATAATCACGTGACACGGACTCCCTCTCGACCACTAAAAGATGTTAATACCGTGGCTAAGGAATTGGATTCCCTTACAGAGAATCATACCGCGATGTTAACAAGTTTTATACCTTATATTTTTTTAGATTTGATTTTATTTTCGTGGTTCATTGTTCTGTTTTTAGGCATTTTTGTTCTTGGATTCTGTTATGGGATTTTATGTAACATTTTTTTTATAGATAATCTTATGAATTATCGTGATTTTTTAACATATATATACATATATAAATACATACATATATATACATACTTCAATACATTTTTTGCAACATGCCAGTTATAATTCTTTGTTCATATTTATCATTGATTTTTTATCTTTCTTTCTTTATTCTTTTTGCATTTAGTTCTGCCTTCGTTGAGCGAGTTGCTGCCTCAGCTGTTGGAACTCCTCCTCCCTCTTCAGCTGTGCCAGACGTGCCTTCTCCTTCCTGTCCCTGATGGCGGCCAGCTCCTCGGGGGGGTAGTAGTTCTGGCTGTTGGGGGAGAGGGCGGGGGGAGGGGGGTTAGTGATTTGTATTAAGTGGTGGGTTTCGTAGTGGGAGAGGGGCGCGGAGGGGGAGGGGGGTTAGGGAGAGAGGGAGAGAGGGAGAGAGGGAGAGAGGGAGAGAGGGGAGAGAGAGAGAGAGAGAGAGAGAGAGAGATAACAAACGACAGTGAAAGATACACAACAGCGAGAGCAAAGGAAAGAAAAAAACATAATGGATGGAAGAACGAACAAAGAAAGATAGAGAGGAAACGGAGCCACAAAATACAAATAATAATAAATAAATAAATAAATAAATAAATAAATAAAATAAATAAATAAACAAATTTCCACTCAAGCCATCATATAAAAAACAGACACAAAGCGATCATTCCCCACTTACCATCCCTGCACGTTCTCGGGTTCGTCGCAGGAGGAGATGGCCTCGTTGAACACCAGGCCGAGGTCGCAGTAGTTGAGTCTGGGCGAAGCGCCGACGCAGATGAAGAACTGGCGGCAGTCCCTAGGCGACCTGAGGCGGGAGTGGCCGAAGAGCTGCACTTGGCGGAGGTCGACCTCGGCGGGGCAGGTGAAGCCGAGGAAGGCTGAGGGAGGAAGGAGAATGAGGAAGAGAGGGGGAGCAGGATGAAGGGGAGGGGGGTAACAGATCGAGGAGGAGAGGGAGGGGTGAACAGTGGAGGGTGAGGGAAGGGAGGAACGGTAGAGGGTGAGGGAGGAGAAAGGGGAGTAACAGATCGAGGAGGAGGGGGAGGGGTGAACAGTGGAGGGTGAGGGAAGGGAGGAACAGAGGGTGGGAGGAGGAGGGGAGGGGTAAACAGTGGGAGGGTGGTAACAGATCAGGAGGGGAGGGGCAGTGGAGAGGGAAGGGAGGAACAGGGAGGATAGGGGTAAACAGTGGAGGGTGGAAGGGTTAGAGGTAGTAACAGATCGAGGAGGAGAGGGAGGGTAACAAGGAAGGGGGGGAAAAGGCAGATTTAGAGAGAAGGGAAGAACAGCAGTAGGTGAGAGAGGAACAGCATATTGTGAAGGAAGGAAATGGGCGAATAGCAGAGGAAAGGGAAGGGAAAGAAGGATTATGAGGGAGAGAAGGGAGGAACCGACAAGTGAGAAGAGGAGAAGGGAACGGCAAAGTGTGAGGCAAGGGAATGTCGAAATAAGAAAGGCACAGAAAGAGAAATGTGGATCATTGGAATGTTCAGGATTAAAGAGAAGAATCCTTTTGTCGAAT
>NW_020869997.1:510046-512546 GCF_003789085.1 Penaeus vannamei
TCACACCCTCTGTCTCATATGGCCTCCTTAAATCGCTGCAATAATGTATGGTAGAAAAAGAGGGAGTGAATGAGATGAATGTCCTCACCAATCAAAGAATGTATATCAAACGGTTTCGAATATACTCGTCAGAAAATACAAAGTATTCAATCTACTTTTAATTTTATTTTCTGACGAAGATATATCCGAAAGCGGTTTTAAATACATTTCCAGCATTATGAAGATATTCATTCTCATTCACATCTTTTCTACATATATATACAAAGACTGAGAGGCCAGAGACAAAAAAAAAAAAAAAAAAAAAAAAAAAAACAAAAGACACAAATTCCATCAACATGAGGACAGTTTAGAGATCGCGGGAACAAAAGAGAAATTAAAAAATAGTTCTAGGAGATGTTGAAAAATGGAAATAAGAAATAGAAAAAAAATACAAGAAGTGAAGTCGGAATTGTTAAAGACATGAGAACGAACTCTTCACAATACACATAGATGTTATTCCCAATCCTAAATTTATAATCTTCGTTAATAAATCTCCTTGTGATTATATCATTCCATTCATACAATCTTGTTCATACCTCTTCTACATAAACAAGGATAGAGAGGCCAGGGATAAGCGAAAAACACGCCATCACATAGGGGATAGAGGTTAGAGAGGCGGGACAACAGAAAGTTGAAAAAAATGGTTTTGGAACAGCTGTGAGGAGACAAAACAAATGTTAAGTTGATATATGATAAATGTAATGATTTAATACTTTGTAAATATATTTAGAATAAAATGGTTTTGGAACAGCTGTGAGGAGACAAAACTGAAATGTTAAGTAAGTTGATATATGATAAATATAATGATTTAATATCTAGTAAATTCATTAGGTTGATATGATGATAAATATAATTATTTAATACTTAGTAAATTCATTAAGTTAGTATGATGATAAATACTTTTGTAAATATATTTAGAATAAAATGGTTTTGGACACCCAGCTGTGAGGAGACAAAACAAATGTTAAGGTAAGTTGATATATGATAATATGTAATGATTTAATACTGGTAAATTTATATTTAGAAAATTAAAAATGGTTTTGGAACAACTGTGATGAGAGAGAAACTGAAATGTGAAGTTGCATATATGATAGATATAATTATTTGAATATTTAGTAAATTCATTTAGGTTGATATATGATAAAATATAATTATTTAATACTTGTAAATTCATTAAGTTAGTATGGATCATAATGTAAAGTTAGTTAAATGTTCAGTAATTAAGACCGTAATACTTAATCTTAAAAAAATGTTGTATGATGATAATTAACATAGAGTTAATAGTAAATAGTTAAGAGTTAATAGTAAATTTAGTAAGTTAACATGATGATACATGTAAAGTTAGTTAAATGCTCATTAATCAAGTCTTTGTAATGTTTAATCTTAAAGAAAGGTGTTGTATGATGATATTAATTATGGAATTTAAGAGTTATTAGTAAATTTAGTAAGTTAATATGATGATAGATATTAACTAAGGTAAATGCTCCTTATCTGATGATACATGTAAAAGAGTTAAATGCTCATTAATTAAGACTGTAATATTTAATCTTAAAGAAAGGTGTTGCATGATGATAATTAATATGGAATTTGAGAGTGATTATTAATTTTTTCTCCGAAGGTAATTAATTAAAAGTGTCATTGGTACCTTCCGAATTTTCTTTCATGTCGAGTAAAGTAGAAATGCGATTGGTTTCTCAGGAGATAATTAGGATCATTAATACCTTAATTAGCTTAATTGATACTTCCTAATTAATTAGTGGAGGAACGAAGAGCCAAGAATCTCCAGAGTCAGCAACAATTGCGAAAAAATAGAAAAAGATGATAACTTGATGAAGAAGAAGGAGAAGAAGAAGAGAAAAAAAGAAAGAAAAAGAAAAAAGAAAAAGAAGAAAAATAAGAAAAAAACGAAAGCAAAAAAGCCAGGACGAAGATGAAGACGAATAAAAATAATAATTATCATAACAATAATAATAATAATGATAAAATAACACCCTTGATAATAATGGTAATAAATTTAATAATAATGATAGAAAAAATATACATAAAATGAAATAATAATAATAACAATAATAATAATAATAATAATAATAATAATAAATAATAGTAATAATAATAATAATAATAATAATTAATAATAATAATAATAATAATAATAATAATAATAATAATAATAATATAATAATATAAATAATATAAATAATAATAATAATAATAATAATAATAATAATAATAATAATAATATATATAATAATAATAAATAATAAATTAATAATAATAATAAATAATAAATAATAATAAATAATAATAATAATAATAGATAATAATAATACAATAATAATACAATACATAATAGATAATAATAATTAACTACCAAAACCGCAAAAAACCCAGTCGAAGTGTCCAGAACGAAACCGAAATGATACCATCGGGAGAAACCGGATGTTGCAAAGGATCGAACATC
>NW_020869997.1:515046-523139 GCF_003789085.1 Penaeus vannamei
ATCACAATATATATACATATATACTATATATGTTAACACTTACACACACACTCACACACACACCAACACATACACACACGCGCACACTCACAAATGCGTGTGTGTTGTGTGTGTCGGTGAATATATATATATATAAGTGTGTGTGGTGTGTAATACACATGAGGTGTGGTTAGGTAGCTGGGTGAACAATAGATATAATCCGATGGTCAGATAGATAGGTGATAGAGATAGACATACAGACAGATAAATAGATACAAATAAAGATCAAAGCCAAACACATTTATTATCAAACTTCACCTCATATCACCAGCTCGCTATAAAGCTACAAATATTTAATTCCAAAATGACACGTGATATCTGAATACTTCTTACATTAATTATTTCCCAGGTAAAGGTTGTGTGGAATGCAATCTATTAATAAATTCAAAATGTCATCGTACTTACCGGCGAGTTATTACCAGAATGTTAAGAACAGAGGGAGTGGAAAAGAGGGAATAAAATGGAAGTTTTGAGGCTAAACTTTTAAGACGAGAAGACTTTCATCCCGGTAAAGATACATTTAGAGTTTCGACAAATCAGACATACCTTCTTGAAACAAAAGGAAAGGAAGACAGAGAGAGGAAAAAAAGGATGGAAGACGATACAAAGGAGAAGAAAAGAGGTTCATTTCTTTTTTTTTTTCTTTCCGTCTCTTTCTCTCTCTTTTCTCCTCTCCTCCTCCCTCCCCTTCCTCCCTCTGTATTTCTCTCTCCTCTCTCTCTCTCTTTTCTTTCTTTCTCTCTCTCTCTCTCTCTCTCTCTCTCTCTCTCTCTCTCTCTCTCTCTCTCTCTCCTCTCTCTCTCTCTCTCTCTCTCTCTCTCTCTCTCCCTCTTTCTTTTTTTTTTTTTTTTTTTTTTTTTTTTTTTTTTTTTTTTGGCTTCAGAGGAAGTATCACCGAAGTTTGGATGGATGGAAGAGAAGTTCAAGATTGTAAAGAAGTGTCTGCTGTATCTTACGAGTTTAGCGAGCTTTAGATTGGAGAGACGGGAGGAACAATGTAAAGCCCAGATACCTTTAAAGAAGTTTCGAATGGGTCTTTGGAGAAAAAGTAGGCGGAAATGTCACTCAAAATGTGCAAAAGACGTGTGTAAAATCATCGTATAAATCCATGTACAAGAGTCAATTTCGTCAATTTCGTCAATTTCGTCAGCGTAGATTGTATATCAAACGCATGAAATATCAATAAGAAGAATATCATTCTTATATCAATAAGAAGAATTGTCACTGAAGCACAAAACCCTTTTATTTACGCTTACAGTTGCCTTAAGTAGATCCAGCACTATTTCACTACTTCACGTCAAGATTCCAAACCACCTTATTACTACCTTAACTACCTTAACAACTTCATAATATAACAACGGGCATGAACAGTGAGTCTATATACACCACGTAAAAATAACAATAACATGTAAACAGAGAAACAATGAAAAGATTTGCAGAACACAAGAACAAATACATTTTTGTTCTTGTGTTCTGCAAATCTTTTAATTTAACCACATGTGAAAATAACAATCATATCTAAACAGAGAAACAATTAAAAGATTTGCAGAACACAAGAACAAAAATGCATTTGCCAAATTCATCTAAAATTAGATCCCGCCTCTCTCTCTCTGTTCCTTTCACTACGCTGTTATCCAGATATTCCGAAATTCTGATAGAGAAAGCTTATACCAATTAAGTTTAGATATCGATGAAAAGGCCTCAGATCTGATAATTGAATAACTAGTGTGACTTCGAATTAACTTGATTTGAAGTATGGACATTGATCTGTCATTATCGGAAACATCGTGAATGTTTGGAATAATTAAGTGTCCTGAAAGTTTAAATAACTTGATTGAGAAGTGAATTTTGATATTCATTTTGATATTTATATATATCTATTTTTATATTTATTTATTTCATTTATTTTTATATTTTTGATATTTATAATATATTTTTTTATGATTATTTATTTTATTTATTTTGATGTTTTTTATATTTTCTACAAAAAGATATTTCTGATAAAGGTAATTTCCGTTTTTTTTTTTATAATTGTTCAAACACTCATTTATATTCTAAGTAATAAATGTAATGTTGATTATAATGATGAGTGTGGACATGATGGTTATAATGGCAAAAATGATGATGCTATTAATGCCATATAAGACGCACATATGTATGTATTCATACTCCCCCACCTCACATAAAAGACAAAACAACAACAACACACACACCACACACACACACACACACACACACACACACACACACACACCATATATACATATATATTACACATAAATATATTACACACACACATACACACACACACACACACACACACATATAATATATATATATATATAATATATATATATATATATATGATATATATATTATATACATATATATACATATATATATATATATATATATATATATATATATATATATATACTATATATATATATATATATGTTCATCTATATTCATATGTTTTTATCAATTGTGTGAATGTGTGTATGACATTACCCCCCAATTCTCTCTCGCGAAAAAACCTGTTAAATCTCCCGTCGTTCACCAGCGCCCACACAAACCTCCTTCCCCATAACGGCTATTTGCCTCCATGAACGCTGCAGTTAAACCTGGTGTCCACTCTCGCGCACCTGAGTCAGACCCACGAACGATAATGGGAGGAAAAATATCCCCGTAATAGCGGCATTAACCCGAACCTTGATGCAGTAAATTCCACTTGTTTAGCGTGGCTGTCGGCGCGTTGCCTTTGATGATGGTGCAGCTGATCCGTGCAAGAGGACCTGCCACTTGGTTATTCGACACATGCGGCGGAGGTAGAGAAAGGGGCAGTAAAAGACACGCACATACTGACATGCAGCACAGGAACGGCACAATTTCACACACGACACTCACACGCTGGAACGCAAATTCACACACACACTGACATACACCGCTGGAACGCAAATTTCACACACACACTGATATAACGCAGGAACGCAAATTCCCACACACACCACTGATCAATAACTACGCAGGAACGCAAATTCACACACACACTGAATACACCTGGCCCGGAACGGAAAACTCACAACATACACACACAAACGCTCACACACAAATGCACCACACGCATGCATATACTGCCCACACAAATGGATAGAATACATACATATTCGTTATTGACAGTATTTATTTAGTCACAAACAGACTTGATTGACTGACACACACACACACACCACAAACACCACACAAATAAACACACACACACAAACTTACACACACAAAACAAACTCACCCACCACTCACCCAACCTACCCACCAAACCCCCTTCAACCCCCCCCACACCCACACCCACATACACCCTACCCCCCACACCCACCCACCCCGCACCCCAACACCCCACACCCACCCTCCCACACCCCAACACCCAACACACCCACCACCCCCACCCACCCCACCCCAACACACCCACCCCAACACACCAGAACCCAACGCCCGCACACTCGCCCCTACGCCCAAACTGTCGCCTCTCGGACGCCCGGCGAGAAATGCGATTAGTGACGACGAACTTTTTTCTCCAGCTTTTTTCGCTTGTAAATGCGAGGACCAAGTTTTAACGAGCGACGCTTTCGCTGCGAAAACTCTTTTTTGTACGACGGGGGTGTGTTTTTAGATGTTTATATGTTTATATATATATATATATAATATATATATATATATATATTGTATGTGTGTATGTATGTATGTATATGTAATGTTGCGTATATGTGTGTGTGTGTGTGTGTGTGTGTGTGTGTGTGTGTGTGTGGTGTGTGTGTGTGTGTGTGTGTGTGTGTGTGTGTGTGTGTGTGTGTGTGTGTGTGTGTGTGTGAGAGAGAGAGAGAGAGAGAGAGAGAGAGAGAGAGAGAGAGAGAGAAGAGAGGGATGGATAAAGATAGAGACAGCGACAGAAATAGATAGATAGAGTGTTAAGAAAAGATAAATAAAAACAGATTAAGTCAAACGAACAACAAACAAAAGGTAAATACGAATAAACGAAAGAAATCAAATCAAATCAATAAACAATAAACCGGGAAGGAATCTAAGAAAAAAAAATCAAAACAGAGAAAAAATAAACAAATAAATAAAAACAAATGAACAGAATCAAAATAAAAAAAAGGAAAATAAAAGCTTTGCCTTTGAACCTCAGCTCCCGTTCCCCTTCAGCGCCCCTCGTGCAGAGCTGTCAGCGTGGATCGTGATACGGAGAAAGGAAGAGAAGAAACAAAAAAAACTGAAAAAAGAAAAACTGATAAAGAAAGAGAAAAATGGAAGAAAAGAGAAAAAAATATATGTATATATATCTTTTCTTTTCTGGGATTAGATATAGAGTTGATTGGATATTTCGAAATCTTTTTGATTATTCAAGAGCGAGAGAGAGAGAGAGGAGAGAGAGAGAGAGAGACGAGAGAGAGAGGAGAGAGAGAGAGAGAGAGAGAGAGAGAGAGAGGGTAGAGAGGAGAGAGAGAGAGAAGAGGGAGGGAAGAGGGAGGAGGGAGGGAGGGAGGGAAGGGAGGGAGAAAGAGAGAGAAGAGAGAGAGACGAGAGAGAGTGAGAGAGAGAGAGAGAGAGCGATGAGAGAGAGAGAGAGAGAGAGAGAGAGAGAGAGAGGGAGAGAGGGAGGGAAGAGTAGGGAGGGAGGGAGGGAGGGAGCGGAGAGAGAGAGAGAGAGAGAAGCAGAAGAGAGAGAGAGAGAGAGAGGAGAGACGAGAGAGAGCAGAGAGAGAAGAGATGAGAGCGCATGCAGAGCGAGGAGATGAGGAGAGGAGCGTAGAGAGTAGAAGAGAGGCAGAGGGAGTTGGGAGGAAGGCGAGCCGGATGCGGAGGGAGAAAGAGAGAGAGATGGAGGATGGAGAAAGCAGGAGAGGTATGAATAGAGAGGAGAGAGAGATTAGAATATGAGAGATAGCATAGAGTAGAGTAGATACGATAGATAGATAGTATAGATAGATAGAGTAGAGAGAGACGAGGAGAGAGAGAGAGAGAAGAGAAGATAGTGTGCGTGTGTGTGTGCGTGTATACAAGTACGTATGTAATTCTGTGAGTAAGCCGGCGGGGCATTGAGAAAAGCATGAAAAGTCAGGAAAAAAACAAAAGCAACATATCATAAGTCAAAGATTAATTGAGAACCAATTTTAAGACACCCCGCCCCCTAGCAAAAGAAAAACCGCTGTTTGTGAATGGAAATAATGAAGTTCATGCAGTAATCATGTTATCATTTTCTAGTCTTTCTCCAGACTGTTTTCAGAATGGATTAGATAAAAAAAAAGAGATTTTGGGCAAGATGGGCCATTTGATAGGATAAGGGATACCCCCATAAATTGCAATTGTTGTCGTTAAAGTTTGAGAAATGGAGTCTTAAGTATTTCATCTCATATTTGTGGGCGAGAGATTGAGGAGAAAGAGAGGATAGAGACTAAGAGAATATGGAGAAAGGGAGAGATATGATAGAGATAAAGATGGAGATAGGAGGTAAGAGAGATTATGATAGATTAAATTAGACTAGAGGAGAGAGAGATTAGAGATAGATGAGAGCGAGAGAGAGAGAGAGACGAGAGAGAGGAAGAGAGAGAGAGAGAGAGAGAGAGAGGAGAGAGAGAGAGAGAGAGAGAAGAGAGAGAGAAAGAAGAGAGAGAGAGAGAGACAAAGTGCTTTCATGGAATTAATTAAATCGAACGTAAATTAATTTCTTTCTTCTTACTTAAGCAAGTACTTTTAAACAGATAGAAATGATTATAAAAAGAAACATCAAACACAAAATACAAAAACTTATATTCACATGAAAACAAATACACACAAAAACACCACACACACACTCACCAAATATATATGTTATTTATATATATAATATATATATATATATATATATATTATATATATATATATATATATATATATATATATATATATAATATATATATATATATATAGTATATATATATATATATATATATGGATATATATACATATATGTATATATAAACATATATTTAATGTACATATATATGTATATATTTATGTATATATATAATATATAATATATATATATTATAATATATATATATATATATATATATATATACTATAAATATTATATATAATATATATATATATATTATATATATATATATAATATATATATATATATATATATACATAGTTAATATATACATAAATATATATATATATAATATATATATATATATATATATATATATATATATATAATATATATATATATATATATATATATATATATATATATATATATATATATATATATATATATACTCCTAAAGAGAGAGAGAGAGAGAGGAGAGAGAGAGAGAGAGAGAGAGAGAGAGAAAGTAATCCTCTTGTGTGCAAAGCGCAATCATCCTTATTTGCTGACCAATGCAATATCCATTTGTATATAACTAGTTCTCGTGTATTGTGAGGAAATACCAGATCATGCTATCATGTTTGTGGAAGAGCATATCAGATAATAACCCTCATAGTTTATCATCTGGTCGGTCTATATATCCCATATATGGATATATGTGTAGGTCTGATGTATACATATATGTAGATATATATAGAGCGGGATTTGTGGATGGAATTAGTAAAAAAATATTAAAAAGTAGGTATTTTGTGATATGAAGGTAAGATTCATATTTTCTCTTTCCTTTTCTCTCTTTCTCTCCCTTCTTCCTCTTCTTCTTCTCTCTCCCTTCTTCCTCTTCTTCTTCTCTCTCCCTTCTTCCTCTTCTTCTTCTCTCTCTCTCTATCCTTCTTCTTCTTTCTTCTTCTTCATTTTCTTCTCTCTCCTCTCTCTCTTCTCTCACTCTTCTTCTTTTCTCTCTCTCTTCTCCTCTTCTCTCTCTACCCCTTCTAAATCCTTTCTCTTAACCCCCCCCCTTCCTATTCCCTCTCTCTCTTTCACACAAACTATCATATCACTTCACTAAGTACAATTTGCGTTTTCATTTCAATTCTAAAAACATACAAATGCATTTTACATAATGATGACTGGATGACTGACTTTGTGTTTTTTTATTCAGTGTGTATGCTCAGGATTTTTTAACAATGATTTCTTTTCATTTGGGTGTGTAATTATACAATGTCCAGTTTTGTTTTTTTTGGTTTTGTTTTGTTTTTGAATGGGTTTTCATATATTTTCATTTCATTTCTATGCTCATTTTCTTTCTTTTTTTTTCTTTCTTCCCTTCTTTCCATCTCTCATCTCCTTTCTTTCCTTCTTTTCTTCATTTTTTATTCCTTTCTTATCCTTCTTTCTCTTACTTTCTTTCCTTTTTACTTTCTTACTTCTTTTCTTCTTCTTACTTCTTTTCTTTCTTCCTTTCTTCTTCTTCTTCTTACTTTTTCCTTCTTTCTCTCCTTTCATTTCCTTTCTTTTTCATTTTTCCTTCCTTTTCCGCCTTTCTTTTATTTTCTTTTCTTTCTACTTTCTTTCTTTTTTTGTAAACAACTACACAAAAATATTTTTCCTTACCATGTATATTAAATTGTTTTCTTGTGTTCCCTACTTTTAATTCTTTCTCTCTCTCTTCTCATGTGTTCTCTACTTTTAATTCTTTCTCTCTCTCTCTCTTCTCATGTGTTCCCTACTTTTGATTCTTTCTCTTTCTCTCTCTTCTCATGCATTCCCTACTTTTAATTCTTTCTTTAATTCTCTCTTCTCATTCCAAAAATTTGAAATGGAAAAAAACTTTCTCTCCATCTCCCAATGTTCTTAAAAATAAATCATTCGTATATTGTAGAAGGAAACCGAATTAACTAGAAAATGTTTTTTTTTTTTTTTTTTTTTTTTTTGCTATTTCGCTTATGTTTATGAACTAAAAAAAAAAAAAAGATATATTGGCAGTGGATTTATTGTAAAAAAGAAAAAATAGTTTTCACAGTGTGGGAAGTGGATATTTGTGGGTATGTTTATGAACTGAAGAAAAAAAAAAGAAATATTGGCAGAGGATTTATTGTACAAAAAAAAAAAAAAAAAAAAAAAAAATCGTTTTTCCACCAAA
>NW_020869997.1:523848-533848 GCF_003789085.1 Penaeus vannamei
GCATTTTTGAAGTACATGGGCACTGAGAGCATTTTTGAGTTGCCAGTTCACATTTCATTTTCTTTAGAATTCCATCTGGGTTTTTCTGATTTTTATTCCTCTCTCTCTCTCGTTACGTTGACATTTTTTTCTGTTTATCTACTGTATGTTGTATCTCTCTATTATATGCTGCGTATCTGTAATAATGTATACTGTATTTATATCTTCCTATATATCTACTTCGTGCTGTGTTTATCTACTCATCTACTACATTAATTCAATGCATACTACAATTTACTATATATTGCATCTACTATATGCTGCAATATTCTATTTATCTATGCTTCGTCTCTCTATTTGTATAATCTATGCTGTATCACGACATTCATCTACTGCATTTGCTCACTACATCCACTCTATCCATCTACTGTATTTGTCAACTGCATGTTTCATCTATGCTTTCTCTCTCTTTTCTCTACTGTATCAACTACATGTTTCCTATTTCTCTTTATCTCCACTATGCTGCAACTCTCTACTCATTTCCGATTGGCTGTATACCCCTATTCATCTCTTCTATGCTTGCACATCTATCCATCTACTATATTTACCCATTACACGCTGCATACCCTTATCCATCGCTATGCTGCATATATCCACATATCTACTGTATTTATCAACTTTATGCTTCATCACCCTGCATGCTTCACACCCCTATCCACCTCCTCTATGCTGCACATACCCACACATCTACTGTATTTATCAACTTTATGCTTCATCACCCTGCATGCTTCACACCTCTATCTATGCTGCACATACCCACACATCTACTGTATTTATCAACTTTATGCTTCATCACCCTTCATGCTTCTCACCCCAATCCACCTCCTCTATGCTGCACATACCCACACACTCCCATATTTATCATTTACATGCTCTACACCCCCCTCCACCTCCTCTATGCTGCACATACCCCCCCCCCCCACAAACACATACCTCCCGTATTTATCAACTGCATGCTTCACCTCCCAGCATGCTTCACACCCCTATCTATGCTGCACATACCCACACATCTCCCGTATTTATCATTTACATGCTCTACACCCCCCTCCACCTCCTCTATGCTGCACATACCCCTCCCCTCCCCATCTCCGTATTTATCATCTGCATGCTCTACCACCCCCCTCCACCTCCTCTATGCTGCACATACCCCTCCCCCTCCCCCACACACACACCTCCCGTATTTATCAACTGCACGCTTCACCTCCCAGCATACCCCAGCATACCCCCCTATTCATCTCCATTCAGCATCTCTCTCGCCCTTTATTGACCCCAATGCATGCTACGCCTCTAATTTTACGGCAGCATTCTATCAAGCAAGAGCGAATTCGTGCTTGCAAACCGCCCATTTGACCTGCCATCTTGCGGACAGCGTCTCTCGTTCCCGTGATGGAGTGCATATGACATTCGTCTGTGTGTTTTGTCTCACCCTTATCTTATCTCTTCATTTCTTTCTCTTTTTTTATTTTTTTTTATCATTGTTATTCTATCTTCGTCTTTCTCACCTTTCTTATCTTTATTTCTTTCTCTTTTTTATTTTATTTTTGTCTTTGGTATTCTATCTTCTTCTTATCTTTGTCTCACCTTTCTTATCTATCATTTCTTTTTTCTTTTTTTCTAT
The DNA here is from genome assembly GCF_003789085.1 of Penaeus vannamei. NCBI lineage: Eukaryota > Metazoa > Arthropoda > Malacostraca > Decapoda > Penaeidae > Penaeus > Penaeus vannamei. The sequence goes on from NW_020869997.1 coordinate 525,506, forward strand.
TTGTGTTTATCTTTGTTATTCTATCTTCGTCTTTCTTATCTTTGGTCTCACCTTTCTTATCTCTTCATTTCTTTCTCTTTTTTTTTTTTCTTTTTATTCTATCTTCGTCTTTCTTATCTTTGGTCTCACCTTTTCTTATCTATTCATTCTTTTTTTTTTTATTTGCGTTTATCTTTGGTATTTTATCTTCGTCTTTCTTATCTTTGGTCTCACCTTTCTTATCTCTTCATTTCTTTATCTTTTTTTTATTTTATCTTTTATCTTTGGTATTCTATCTTCGTCTTTCTTACTTTGTCTCACCTTCTTATCTCTTCATTTCTTTCTCTTTTTTTATTTTTTTTTTGTCATTGTTATTCTATCTTCGTCTTATCTTCGTCATATTTGGTCTCACCTTATCTTATCTCTTCATTTTTTTCTCTTTTTTATTTTTTCTTTATCTTTGTAATTCTATTTTCGTCTTTCTTATATCTGTTTATATTTTCTTATATTTTATTTATATCTTACATTATATATCAAATATGTCTTATATTTGGTCTCACCTTTCTTATCTCTTCATTTCTTTTTCTTTTTTTTTATTTTTTTTATCTGTGTTATTCCATCTTCGTCTTCCTTATATCTGTTATATTTCTTATATTTCTTATATTTTATATTATATTTTATATTATATATCAAATATGTCTTATATTTGGTCTCACCTTTCTTATCTCTTCATTTCTTTTTCTCTTTTTTTATTTTTTTTATCTTTGTTATTCTATCTTCGTCTTTCTTATCTTTCTTATCTCTTCTTCTCTCTGTTGCTTTATCTCTTTCTTTATCTTGTCTTCTCTTGTCTCTCTTTTGCTTTCGTTCTCTCTTATTTATTTTTTATTTGTTATTCTATCTTCGTCTTTCTTATCTTTGGTCTCACCTTTCTTATCTCTTCATTTCTTTCTCTTTTTTATCTCTTTTTATCATTGTTATTCTTTCTTCGTCTTTCTTATCTTTGGTCTCACCTTTCTTATCTCTTCTTCTCTGTTGCTTTATCTTATCTCTTTCTCTATCTTGTCTTCTCTTTTCTCTCTTTTGCTTAAATTCCCTCTTTTTATTTTTTTCTTTGTTATTCTATCTTCGTGTTTCTTATCTTTGTCTGATCTGATTTTAACTTGTTCTCCGATTTTTCCTTATTTTTGTTACTTTATCATATCTCTTTTTATCTGTTTCTTTATCTTATCTATTTCCTCATCATGTTTTTCTTGTCTCTCTTTTTCTTGTGTGTGATTTTTTTAATAGCTTTTTATCTTTGTTATTCTATCTTCGTCTTTCTTATCTTTGTCTTATCTGATTTTAACATGTTCTATTATCTTTTTCTTATCTCCTTTATCTTGTCTTCTCTTGTCTCTCTTTTTCTTTTCTTATTCTTCTCTTTGTTATTTCATCTTATCTTTCATTATCTTTTGCTCTATCTTACCTTATCTTATTGTATCGTTTTTTTTTTTTTTGTTATCTTTAGTATCTTGTCTTTCCTGTGTAACATTTTATTTTTCTATTATATTTTTCCTGTTTAAGCTTTTACCTTTTATCTTTATTTTATCTTTTCCATCTTATCTCTCTTATCTAATCCTTCTAGTCTTATGTTCTCTCACCCTCACATTATCTTATTTTTCTTACTTACATTATCTTATCTTAATTTTACTTACATTCGTATCTTAATTACTTACATTAGTATCTTAATTACTTACTTTCCTATCTTAATTACTTACATGATCTTGTCTTCCTTATTTACATTCGTATCTTAATTACTTACATTCGTATCTTAATATCTTACATGATCTTATCTTCTTCCTTACTTACAATTTCATGTCGACCTTACTTCCATCATCTTATTTTCCTTACATTATCGTATCTTCCTTACTTACATTCCTATCTTTCTTACTCACATTTTCTCATCTTCCTCACCTACATTCGTATCTTTTTTACTTAGATCTTTCTTCCTTACTTACATTTTCTTACATCCTTCTTCCATTATCTTTCTTCCTTACAATATCTTATCCTCTTTATCCTATTCTTCTATTACTTAACTTTTCCTTATCTTACATTTATTACGTAACTATTTTTATTTTCTTCTTCTTCTTCTTTCTCTTATTATTTATTACTTAACTTTTCCTATTTTATCATTTTTTCTTCTTATTCTTTCTCTTATTATTTATTACTTAACTTTTCCTATTCATATTTTGTTTCTTCTTCTTTCTCTTATTTTTTATTACTTAACTTTTCCTATTTTTATTTTATCATTTTCTTCATCTTCTTTTCTCTTATTATTTATTACTTAACTTTTCCTATTTTTTGTTTCTTCTTCTTCTTTCTCTTATTATTTATTACTTAACTTTTCCTATTTAATTTTTTTCTTCTTTCTCTTAATATTTATTACTTAACTTTTCTTATTTTTATCATTTTTTCTTCTTCTTTCTCTTATTATTCATTACTTAACTTTTCCTATTTTTATTTAATTTTTTTCGTCTTCTTCTTTCTCTTATTATTTATTACTTAACTTTCCTATTTTTATTTTGTCTTTTTTTTCTCTTAATATTTATTACTTAACTTTGCCTAGTCTTATTTTTCTTCTTCTTCTTTCTCTTATTATTATTACTTAACTTTTCCTATTTTTATCATTTTTTCTTCTTCTTCTTTCTCATAATTTTTATTTCTTAACTTTTCCTATTATCATTTTTTTCCTTTTTTTTCTTCTTCTTCTTCTTTCTCTTATTATTTACCTTTTTCCTATTCTTATTTTTTTTTTTTTTTCTCTCTCTCTCGGTAGAAATGACGAAGATGTTGGCGAGTAAAGTCAGAAGTAATTTCCTCCGATTATGGTCCTTTCTTGCCCCGAGACGTCAGAGTAAATCTCGGTGTGTGTGTGGGGGGAGGGGGGGAGGGGAAGAAAGGAGGAGGAGGGTGGACTCGAGTAAATATGAGAAAGTGGCAAAATCGGGGAGGGGGGAGGAGAAGGAGAGGGGGGGGATGAGGAGGTAGAAGGGGGGGAGGGAGGGAGAGAGAGGAGAGGGGGTGGAAGGGAGAGGGGTAGAGGAGAAGGAGGGGGAGGCGAGAGAGACTAAATCTGGGAAAATATCAAAATCAGGGAATCGGGGGAGGGGGAGAGAGAGAGAGGAGAGGGGGGTAGTAGGGAGAGGAGGGGGAGAAGAGGGAGAGGGGGTGGAAGGAGAGGGGGGATAGAGGAGAATGGAGGGGCGGGAGAGACTAAATCTGGGAAAATCTCAAAATCAGGGAATCGGGGAAGGGGAGAGGGAGAGAGGAGAGGGGGGGTGGGGTAGAAGAGAGAGGGAATGGAGAGAGAGGAGAGGGGGGGTGGAAGGGAGAGGAGGGGTGTAGAAGGGAGGGGGAGGGGGACGAGAGACGACTAAATCTGAGAAAATATCAAAATCGAGGGAGGGGGGAGAGAGCAGAGGGATAGAAGGAGGGAGGGGAGAGACTCGACTAAATCTTGAAGAAAATAGCAAAATCGGGGGAAGGAAAGAAAGGGAGGGGAAGTGAGGAGAAGTAGAGGAAGAGGAAGAGGAGAACTAAATCTGAGAAATAGCAAAATAGAGGGAGAGAAGAAAGGAGGGGGGGTGAAAAAAAGATAGGAGAAGACTCAACTAAATCTGACACTCGACTAAATATGAAAAAATAAGTAAATCGGAGGAGGAGGAGAAGAAAGGGAGGGGGAGGGGGTTGAGGAAGAAGTAAGGGGAGACTCAACTAAATCTGGAGAAAATAGCCAAAAATCTCCGGCCGTAAAAGGAAGCCAGTCAGGTGGCTGTCGTAAATCCGAGCGTCGTGACTGCTATGACTTACGACTGCCGTTCTTGGGGTTATTGGCTCACCCCCACCCCCCCCCGCTGCCTCTTCACTCCCCCCCCCCACTCTCCCTCTCTGCATTCCTCTCTCTCTCTCTCCCACTTCCTCCTTTCATGGTTTCTTTTCTCTATCTTTCTCTTTCTTTCCGTTTCTCCTCCTCCTCCTCCTTTTCTTCGTGTCTCCCCCTACCCATCTCCTTCTCTTCTCTCTCCTCCTCCTTCACTTCTTCCTCCACCTTCTCCATTTCCCTCCTTTCCTTTCTCCTCATCCTCCTCTTCTTTCTCCTTCTAATTCTCTTCCTCCTCTATATTTCCCCTTTCTCTTCTCGTCCTCCTCCTCCTCCCCTCGACACAGCAAGACATCATCTATCGATAATATCCATCTGTCTGTCTGTCTATCTATCTATCTCTTTCTTTCTTTCTCTCTCTCTCTCTCGCTATACACACACACACACCACACACACACACACACACACACACACACACAACCCTCCCCCTCCCCACACACGCCAACACCCACCCACGCACACACACACAACACACACACACGCATACACACACACACACACACACACACACACACACACACACACACACACACACACACGCACACACACACACACACACACGCAACACCCCCACCCCCCACCACCACCCACCCCACCCACACCAATACCCACAGCCCACTTAACCCAAAGCAATACAACCCAACAACACGCTCCCTACAAGCAGAGAGAGACCAAAGCCGCAGGGATTCTCTGCCCTAAACCGGAACTTCCCGATGAACCCTCCTTTCGCCAGGCAAGAAGCGACGTCCCTTTATGGCGGGGGTGTTATCAAAGCTGCACCGATCTTTCGATAGACAAGATTAGGAAGACCTGGTTGGCGGAAGGGGAAAGCCCGCAGATGAGGACGAGGGAAGGGTAGAGGGACGGGAGGAAGAGGAGGAGGGATGGTGGTTGGCGGAAGGGGAAAGCCCGCAGATGAGGAGGAGGGAAGGGGGTAGAGGGACGAGGAGGAGGAAGAGGAGGGATGTGGTGGTGGTGGAGCAGGTAAAGGAGGGTTGGGGTGGAGGAGGAGGAGGAGGAGTGTGGAAGGGAAGAGGAGGGGATGTGGTTGGTGGAGGAAGTAAAGGAGGAGGTTGGGGTGGAGGAGGAGGAGGAGGAGGAGGAGAGGAAAGTGTTGTGGAGGAGGATAGGGAAATGGTGGAGGAGGAAGAGAGGAGGAAGTGGTAGTGGAGGAGGAGGATAAGGAGGGTAGGGGTGAGGAGGAGGGGAGGAAAGGAAGAGGAGGAGGATAAGGAGGAGGAGGAGGAGGATAAGAAGGATAGGGTGAATATGGGGGAAGTGGTAGTGGTGGAGGAGGATAGAGATGATGATGAGGAGGAGGAGGAGGAGAAAGGAGAAGGAGTTGAAGGAGAAAAAAGGAAGAAGAAAACGAAGAATAAGAATAAGAATAAGAGGAGGAAAAATGAGAGGAGTTGAAGGAGAAAAAAGGAAGAAGAAAACGAAGAATAAGAATAAGAATAAGAGGAGGAGAAAGGAGAAGGAGTTGAAGGAGAAAAAAGGAAGAAGAAAACGAAGAATAAGAATAAGAATAAGAGGAGGAGACAGGAGAAGGAGTTTGAAGGAGAAAAAAGGAAGAAGAAAACGAAAAAAAGAAGAAGAAAAGAAGAATAAGAAGAAGGGGAGGCGGAGGAGAAAGGAGAAGGAGGAAGAAGAAAAAGGAAGAAAGAAAACGAAAACGAAGAAAAAAAGGAAAGAATAAGAATAAGAAGAAGGAGGAGGAGGAGGAGGAGGTGGATCGAGACCAGGCAGTTATTAGACTCCTGCACAAAAAAAACAAGGAGAAAAGGAAGAATAAGAATAAGAATAAGAAGGAGGAGGAGGAGGAGGAGGAGGTGGACCAGGCAGTTATTAGACTCCTGGCACAAAAAAACAAGGAGAAAAGGAAGAATAAGAATAAGAATAAGAAGGAGGAGGGAGGAGGAGGAGGTGGATCGAGACCAGGCAGTTATTAGACTCCTGGCACAGACCCGGGGATTAATCTTGTTAATCTCGTTACTTTATTACGTAGAGGCTCTCTACTCGCCTGTCGCCCTCCCCCCCCCTCTCCCCCTCCCCCTCCCCCTACCCAGCCCTCCCCTACGCTCTCCTTTAAGCCTCACCCTCCTCTCCTTCCTTCCTTTCGTCTCTACTCCCTTTCCCTCCTCCACCTCCCCCCCCTCCCCTCCTCTTCCTTGACCTCCAATCCTCGTCTGTTTCTCTCCTTCCCTCCATTTTTACCTCCTCCCTTCCCTCTCCTCCTTACTTCAATCCCCTTTTCCCTCCATTCCTCCACCCTTCCCTCCTTCCTTCCTCCCTTCCCTCCCTTCCGCCTCTTCCTCCATCCCTCCTCCTTTCCTTCCTCCACTCTTCCCTTCCTTCCCCTTTCCTTTGAGCCTCTCCTCCTCTTCTCCCTTTCTCCCTTCCTTCCTTCACTCCTCCTTCCCCCTTTCCTTTAAGCCTCTCTTTCTTTCCTCCCTTCCCTTCCTTCCTTCACTCCTCCCTTCCCTCCCCACTTCTTTCTCTCTCCTTTCTCCTCTTCTCCTCTTCTCCTACCTTCCCCTTTCCTTTTAGCCTCCCCTTCTCCTTTCTCCTTCTCTCCTTCCTTCTTCACTCCTCTTTCCTTTTAGCCTCCCCTCCTCCTTTCTCCTCCTTCTCTCTCCTTCCTTTCTCCCTTTGCCGCCCCCCCCCCCCTTTGGCCTCCTGATGTCAACCTCAGCGTGAAGGACTTTGCACTATTGGACACCTTCCACCCCAACCCCCCTCCACCTTCCACCCCCCCCCCTCCCCCCCCTCCCCCCTCCCACCCCCCTCCACCCCTTCCGTCAGCCGAGGTCGCAGTGGCACTATTGGACAAGTCGCGGTTCTCTTTCCTCTCCTCCGCCTTCTTCCTCTCTTCGTTATTTCTCTCCATTTTTTCTTATTCCTTTATTTTTCTTATTCATTATTCTTTTTCTTTTTCTTTTTTTCGAAAAATTTTCTTATTCCATTATTCTATTTAAAAATCTTATCCATTTAAAGATTTTTCTTATTCCATTATTTCTTATTTTTATTATTCATTATTCCTCCTTTTTTCATCGAGATTCTCTATCTCTCCTTCTCCTCGGACTTTTCTATCTCTTTTTTCCCTTCTCCTTCTTGGGTTTCTTTATCTCTCTTATTCCTCCTTCAGATTTCCTTTCTCTCCACGCTTCTCTGTCTCTCTTTTTCCTTCTCCGGTCCTTCTCTCCTTTCTTCCTCTTTTCTTCTCCTCGGGCTTCTCTATCTCTCCTTTCGGTTCTCCTTTCTCTTCTCTTCTTCCCCTTTCGTCTTTTCTCCTTTCTTTCCCTCCTTCATTCTCTCCTCCGGCCCTCCCTTCGTCCTTCCCTCTCCTCCTTCTCTCATCCTTTCTTCCTTCTCTTTGTCTCCTCTTCTCCTTCTCCTTTCCGCACTCCATTCTTCGACCTTTTATTTTTCCCCTCTTCCTCCTTACTTTCTCTCCTTCTTTCTCCTCCTCCTCCTCCTCCTTCTTTTCTCCCTGCTACCTTCCTTTTTTGCCTTCCCTCTTCCATTCTTTTCCTCTCCTTCCTATTTTCCCTCTTCTTAATTCCTCTCCCCTTCTCAATGTTCTTCTCTCCCACCTCCCTCCCTTCATTCCTCTCTTCCTCCTTCGCTGCTTCTAAGACACCCTTAACGAAAAAAGGGAAAGAAAGAAAGAAAAAAAATCACTCGAAGATTTTCAATATTTCATAATTAATTTGATTAAGTGCTATCATTGATTTCTTTAAATTTCGTCATATGTATATATGATTTTATCTATAGTTTTCAATCATCCATTATCATTATATTGCCACACATTTTTATCTATTTGTTTATCATTTTTTTTAAACTTCTTTATTTCTTTGAGTCGAATAAAAAAAAAAAAAAAAAAAACATATTTCTTTTTTCATTCGAGTCGAATAAGAAAAATACCTTTTAATTTCTTTTATTCTATTTATTTTCATATATTTCTTTAATTTTTATCAATGAAAAAACAAAAACATCCATTGCAACTGAGACCCGAACCCACCGTAAAAAAAAACATTACATATGCATTATGCTGTTATTTTCATATATTTCTTTAATTTTTTTGCATTATGCTGATTCCTCTGACCATATATGTATCATTGGCTGACTCATACGAACCAACATGACATTTCATTCTGGACACAAAAGACTATTATACAGAGACATAACGTTGTTTTTGATGCTAAGTTCAAAAGGTCACCGCGTCCTGTTATTCTTTGTGTGTCAGGTCATTTTTCAGTGTTCTTTTGTGTCCCTTGGGTTGGGTAATTGTGTCACGTAGCAAAGGAGATAGAAAAGTACAAGGATGGAAAAAGGAATTAGAAGAAAGAAGAAGAAGTAGGAAGTGAATATAGTAAAATTGAAACGAGAGGAAAAAAAATTCAAGTAAAAAAAAAGAAAAAAGTGAAAAAATGATAAAA
>NW_020869997.1:536348-548848 GCF_003789085.1 Penaeus vannamei
TCACACACACACGAACAGAGGCGCACACTCACCCATTCACTCGCTCACATATTCATGCACACACGAACAGACACATATATGCGTACAAACACACGCACACACAGAGGCAAACAAAAATTCAAACGAACACACATACACACATGCACACTCTTCCGCTCCCTGCCACGCCCGCGCCCGCCCATGCCCATGCCCGAGCGAACCTACCTCGCTACCCGCGTCAAGGGGCCCGGGCCAGGCTTCGACAGCACAAGCCGTCCCGCATGGCGACATCGAGGCCTCGCGAGTCTTCCCACTCGCCTGCGATAAGGACGCTTAGCCAGCAGGACGTGGCAGATCTCCTGGACGATCCGAGCCTGACGTTGCTGGGCTCCGGCGCCTTCGGTAAAGTTTTTGCGGTTCGCTACGAAGGGCGGACTTGCGCACTCAAGGTCGCGCACAGCGCAGACCTCCACATCTTGAGTGAGTTGGAGTTCCTGGAGAGCATCGACGGGGCCGGCGGAGCCCCTGTGCCCTTGGCATTCAGCCCAGATAGCGGCGCCCTCCTCATGACCTTCTGCGGATAGGAGAACCTGCAGAAATACGTGAGCCAAGGGCCGGCGTCTGGCGCCTTCTCGCTCCTGCACTTGCTGACCCTGGCCCTGCGCGTGACGGAGCGCCTTCAGGAGCTCCACCGCGCCGGGTTCGTCCACTGCGACCTTAAGGCTGATAACGTGACAGTCAGGCTGGACGCCGAGCGGAACGTTGAGTCCGTCCATCTCATCGACTTCGGCCTCTCCGTCCGCATCGGGACGAAGCTCCTTCCTCGGAAGAAGAGGCACAACAAGCAGTGGTACTGCGACTGCCGCTACAACGGCTCGGCCCTGCAGCCGTCGTGTGACCTGCCCGGGCTCGCCACCGTCTTCAGGACGCTGCTCAAGGGCAGAGACATCCCGAAGGGCGTGGTCGAGCTGGCTCTGTGCGCGAGCCCCTCGCACGACGAGCGGCCCTCCTTCAAGAAGGTGCGGCGGCGGCTGGCCAGGGCCTGCGCTTCCCTCCTGCCCTCGGAGGAGTCGCCGAGGAAGCCCACGGCGGAGGAGGCCGCCATTTTCACTCGGTTCTGCGCCGACGCGGCCCTGCCCGTCCTCTCCATCCCGCAGCTGCAACAGCTCCAGAGGCTGCCGTGCTCGGTGGGCGGCGACGGCAGGGCGCTCCAGACTGGCCAGAGAGTGGTCGAGCGAGCGGCCAGTCTCACGGAGTTCAAGGCCCTCCTGCTGGAGGCCCTGAAGCTGCGGGGGCGCCATGGCAGTCGGCGCCTCGAGGGCATCTGCATCGAGAGGCTGAGCCTCGTGGCCGTGGACGCCGCCCCGCCCGCCAAGCGGCCTCGCGAGGACGAGGACGAGGCGCTGGAGACGACGGCCGCCGAGGAGCAGGTCGGCCGGGCGCCGGAGAGCAAGCGCGCCCGCGGGGACGCCCACTGCAGACACGCCCAGTGATCGGGCGCCGTTCCCTCGGCGCCTCCCCTTCGGCCAGTCCCGAAGCGTCGTCTTCGCGCGTTCTCTGATTCCCACTTCTATCCGATGGACAATAATGACTAAATAAGCCCGTTGTAGCAATAATAAACCCTTGATTAACAAGATAGTAGCCCCCCCCCCAGGAAAATAAGGCTTAAAGCAGAGGCATTCAATCTATATGTTAGTGAAATAAAGATCTGTATATATATATATATATATATATATATATATATATAATATATATATATATATATATATTATATATATATATATACATATATATATATATATATATATACATATATATATATATATATATATATATATATATATATATATATATATATATATATATATATATATATATATATATATATACAAACAAACACAAAACACACACATGCACACGCCGCTCCCCCCACACACATTATATACATATATATATATATATATATATATATATATATATATATATATATATATATATATATATATATATTATATACATGTATATATATATTATATATATATATATATATATATATATATGTATATATATATATATATATATATATATATATATATACATATATATATATATATATATATATATATATATATATATATATATATATATATATATATATATATATATATATATATATATATATATATATATATATATATATATATATATATATATACAAACAAACACAAAACACACACATGCTCACGCAACCCCCCCCCCCCCCCCGACACACACATTATATATATATATATATATATATATATATATATATATATATATATATATATATATATATATATATATATATATATATATATATATATATATATATATATATATATAATAATTATATACATATATATATATATATATATATATATTATATATATATATATATATAATATATATATATATATATTATATATATATATATATATATATATATATATATATATATATATATATATATATATATATATATATATATATATATATATATATATATATATATATATATATATATATATATATATATATATATATATATATATATATATATATTATATATATATATATATATATATATATATATCCACACACACACATTATATATATATATATATATATATATATATATATATATATATATATATACATACCAACCTTCAAACCGACCAACCAACCGACCGAATGACTGATTCATTCCCCCTCCGCCGCCGTCCCCGAGGAGTGGGCGGTGTCGATCTTTTACTCTCTGTCGGGCGTGGACTTGACAGAGAGAGAAAGAAAATCTGTGAAAAGGTGTTTGCATAATCCGCGCATTCGATCCTTGGGTAAGAATGGAGGAAGAGGAGGAGGGGAGGGATAAGGGGAGGAAGAAGGGAGGTGGGAGGAGGAGGATGGGGTGAAAGGAGGAAGGGGAGGAGGGATGGATAAAAGGAGAAGGAAGAGGAGGGATAAATGTGGGAGGAAGAGAGGGAGAAGAGGAAAGGCAGGGGGATGGGATAAAAGGAGGAGGAAGAGGAGGAGGGAGGATGGGGTGAAAGGAGGAAGAGGAGGATGGGGTGAATGGAGGAGGGAGAGGAGGAGGAATAAGCGTAGGAGGAAAAGAAGGAGGGATGAAAGGAGGAAGGGAAGAAGGAGGAAGAAAAGGTAGACGAGGAGGAAGAAAAGTAGGAAAAAGTGGAAGGGAAGGAGACGAGGAAGAGGAAAAAGAAAAGTTGGACGAGGAGGAGGAGGAAGGAAGCGAGGCCGGGGAGGATGATAATGAAATGTAGGACAAAGAGAAAGGAAAGAAAAGTAGGAAAAAGAGGAGGAGGAGGAAAAGTTGGAGGGGATAGATAGCGAAGGATGAGAGAGAAAGTGGAGGAGGAAGAAGTGAGGAATGAGAGGAGGGGAAGAAAAGGAGGAGAGAGGAGGAATAGAGAGGAGAAAGGAGAGAGAGAAAGGAGAGAAGAAGTTAGAGAGAGAGGAAAGGAAGAAGTTAGAGAGACAGGAGAATAGAGTAAGAGAGAAGAAGAAGAAAGAAGAAGAAGAAGAAGAAGAGAAAGAAGAAGTAGAAGTAAAAGTAGAAGAAGAAAAAAAAATAATGAAGAAAGAAAGAAAGAAAGAAAGAAAGAGAAAGAAGAAGGAAAAAAAGAAAAATAACCAACAAAGGAAAGTTGAAAAAATAAAAATTCCAACCACTATTAAAAGGATAACAAATATACAAACAAAAATGCAGAGATAAAAATGTCCCCCCCTCAAAAAGAAAAAAACAACAGAGAAAGGGCGAGGAGAAAGTAGGGGAAAAAAGAAAAAGAAAAAGAAAAAAACAATAATAAAACTTTTAGACGCCTACAACGACGACAACACGAGAGACAAAATAAACAGAAAAGAAGCGAAAAGACAAAAAAAAAAAAAAAAAGGAAAAAGAGGTGGAGAGAAGAAGAGATGATAAAGTATATGTGGTAATAAAGGAAAAGAAAAGAAAAAATAGAATAAAAAAGAGATACTAAGGAAAACAGGAATAAAAGCAAAAGAAAAGATAAAGTGACAGAATAAAGAAAAGAAGAAGAAAATAAAGAAAAGAAGAAGAAAATAAAGAAAAAGAAGAAAGAAAAGAAGAAACAGAAGAAAATAAAGAAAAAGAAGAAGAAAATAAAAAAACACAATTCCATAATCAAGTCAGGATTCTCACCCCCATCCCCCCCCCCATCCCCCCCCCCCCGTCTTTCATCGTCATGGCTTCTTATTTCCTTTCAAAACATCGCGGACACGAAATCGAATTCACAATATGTATTTTCTTTCTTTTTATTTTTCCTTTCTTTCATTTTTTTCCTTTTCTCTCTTCTCTCTCTCTCTATGTCTGTCTTTCTCTCTTTCATTTTTCATTTTTTCTTTTTTCCTTCTCTCTCTTTTTTTCTATCTCTCTCTTTTATTTTTCATTTCATTCTTTCCTTCTTTCCTTCTCTCTCTCTCCCCCCCTCTCCCTCTCTCTCTTTCGTCCTCTAATCAACAGAATTTCCAATGAATATTCTATTTTCTCCTTTTTTATCTCTCTTTTTTCCTATTTCTCTCTGCTTGTTCTTTTAGATTTTCTTTCCGTTCGTTTAAAACATCTAAGAAGGTTTTGATGAAACAAGTTGTTAATATTTGCTCAACTTTCTAAACTCGGAAAATTTACATTCTATTTTCTTCTTCTTCCTTCTCCTCCACCTCCTCTTCTTCTTCGAATTTGCAATATGTCTTTTTATTTTATTTTATTTTTCCTTTCTTTCTTTTTTCCTTCTCTCACTCTCTGTTTGTCTCTTTCTCTCTCTCTTATTTTTCATTTCTTTCTTTCCCTCCCTCTCTCTCTCTCTCTTTCTCTCTCTCTCTCTCTCTCTCTCTCTCTCTCTCTCTCTCTCTCTCTCTCTCTCTCTCTCTCTCTCTCTCTCTCTCTCTCTCTCTCTCTCTCTCTCTCTCTCCCTCTCTTGAAGTTAATGAAGGTATTTATATCATTGAATGCAGTGCTGTCATCAAATTGTTCTTTAAGCTATTACATTATACATATACGAATTAGGATACAGTTGTATGCTGTATCATCATATTCATCATCATTAGTAGTATCATTATCAATATTGTTATTATTATTATCCTCATCATCGTTATAATCATCCTTATCGCTTTTATGATTATCATCAAATATTATTTTCATTATCATTACTCCTACTGATAATAATCATAATAATAATTATTATTACTCATATAATGATAATTATAATAATTATGGAAATAATATTTTCATCATAATCATTATCATCATCATCACCTTTATCATTATTATCATTATCATTATTACTCTTATCAATATCATTATTATCAAGATTTGAGAGGAAACTGATCTAGAAGGCATTGATAAATACATTATTATTAAATATAAAAGTCATTTCGGTTCTCTGAGCAACTAAAAGGGATTTAATTTCTCTACAAAACCATAAAGAATAGATATTGATAATTAGTCTATTGATAGTAGATGGTAAGGAAGGATGTCTAAAGATCATAGTGAGTAGATTAGGATTAGATTAGGATACAATGGTACACTTTGGAACGCTTTAAATGGGTAATTTTGTTTACTTTACTTTGGTACTCTTTAAGGGGTAATTTTGGTACTCTTTAATGGGTAATTTTGGTACTCTTTAATGGGTAATTTTTGGTACTCTTTAATGGGTAATTTTGGTACACTTTAATGGGTAATTTGGTACACTTTAATGAGCAACTTTGGTACACTTTAATTAAGAAACTTTGTTACTCTTTCATAGGCCATTTTGGTACACCTTAATGACTAACTCTAGAACACCTTAATGACTAATTTTAGAACACCTTAATGACTAACTCTAGAACACCTTAATGACTAATTTTAGAACACCTTAATGGCTAACTTTGATAAACTTTAATAAGTAACTTTGTACACTTTAATAGGTAACTTTAGGTACACTGTTTGTACACACGAATCTCCCTAACTAACGCATCGGCAAGGTATTAATTTTGGAAGAGATAAAGTTACGTTGTAGGGGCTTCGGGATGTGAAAAAAGTTAGAATAGGGGAGAACAAGAAGGATGATAAAGGAGAAGAGGGAAGGAATATGGAGGAGGAAGGGAGATAGAAGAGAGATAAGAGGAGGAGGAGGAAGAGGGGGAATAGGAGATGGGGGGGGAGAGGAAAAAAGGGGGCAGGAGAGAGATGGAGGAGGAGGAATAGAAGGAAGGGGAGGGAGGAGGAGGAGGAAGAATAGGAGAAAATAGGATAATGATAAAGAGGAGAAGGAATAGGAGAAAGAGGAGAAGGACTAGGAGAAAGAGGAGGAGGAGGAAGAATAGAAGGAATAGGAGAAAGAGGAGGAATAGGATGATGATGAAGAGGAGGATGAATAAGAGAAAGAGGAGGAGGAATAGGAGGAAGGGGAGGAGGAGTAGGAGGGGAGGAGGAAGAGGAGAAAGAGAGGAAGAAGAGGAGGAGGAGGAAGAGGAGCGAGAGCAGAAGGAGAAGGAAAGGTTAAATAAAATAAGAAAGGAGAGAGGGATGAAGAAAGAGAAGAATAGGAATGAAAGAGTAGGAATAGAGGAGGAGGAGGAGGAGGAAGAGATAGATGACGAAAGAGGAAAGAGGGAAGAGAAGAATGAGAAGAGATGAGGAAAAGGAGAAAGGAAGGAAGACAGGGATAGCGAGGACAGTAGAGAAAGGAAGAATACAGAAAGAAAGAGAGGAAGAGAGAAGAAGAATGGATGGAAGAAGAAGTTGGAGGAAAGAATAAGGGAGGGAGAGAGGAGCCACGGGTGAGGGGGGGGGGGCTGAGGAGGGAGGAAGGACCAAGGGAGGGAAGGAGGAGGGAGAGGAGGGAGGGAGGAAAGGAGAGAGGAAGGAAGCAGGAGAGGAGAAGAGGAAGAAAGGAAGGAGGGAGGGCGGAGGGAGGAGAGACGAAGAGGGAGGGAGGAAGGAAGAAAGGAAAAGAGGAACAAAGGAGGAGGGAGGGAGGAAGCAGGAGAGGAGAAAGAGGGAGAGAGGAAGGAGGGAGGAAGGAGGAGAGACGAAGAGGGAGGGAGGAAGGAGGAGAGGAGAAGACGAGGGAGGAGAGAAGAAGCGTGAGGGAGGGATGATGCAGGAGGAGAGAAGAAGAGGGAGGGAAGAGGAGAGAGGAAGCGTGGGGGAGGAGAGAAGAGGGAGGGAGGAGAGAAGAGGGAGGCAAGAGAAACGAAGAGAGAGGGAGGAAGCAGGAGAGGAGAAGAGGGAGGGAGGAAGGAAGAGAGGAAAAGAGGGACAGAGGAGGAGGGAGGGAGAAGGGAGGAGAGGAGAAGAAGAGGGAGGAGAGAAGAAGCGTGAGGGAGGGAGGAAGCAGGAGGAGAGAAGAAGAGGGAGGAAGGAGGAGAGAAGAAGCGTGAGGGAGGAGAGAAGAGGGAGGGAGGAGAGAAGAGGGAGGCAATTGAAACGAAGAGAGAGAGGGAGGAAGCAGGAGAGGAGAAGAGGGAGGGAGGAAGGAAGAGAGGAAAAGAGGGACAGAGGAAGAGGGAGGGAGAAGGGAGGAGAGGAGAAGCGTGAGGGAGGAGAGAAGAAGCGTGAGGGAGGGAGGAAGCAGAGGAGAGAAAGAAAGAGGGAAGAAGGAAGAAGAAGCGTGAAGGAGGAGAGAAGAGGGAGGGAGGAGAGAAGAAGGGGGGAGGAGGAGGAGGAGAGAAGAAGCGTGAGGGAGGAGAGAAGAGGGAGGGAGGAGAGAAGAAGGGGGAGGAGGAGGAGGGAGAGAAGAAGCGTGAGGGAGGAGAGAAGAGGGAGGGAGGAGAGAAGAAGGGGAGGAGGAGGAGGGAGAGAAGAAGCGTGAGGGAGAGAAAAGCGTGAGGGAGAGAAGAGAAAGGGAGGGAGGAGGAGGGAGGGAGGGAGGAAGCAGGAGGAGAGAAGAGGGAGGGAGGAGAGAAGAAGACGGAGGGAAGAGAAACGAAGAGAGAGGGAGGGAGGAGGAGGGAGGGAGGAAGCTTCCTTTAGCATCTAGAATTAAAGGTGTTTGGATCCCAGTTCACAAAAATCTCGAAATTTGTGGCTCTACGAAGAGGAATTTTGTAATTAGACGTCCGCCCCAATTCTTTTTTTTTTTTTTCTGTCTTATGGCCACAAACAACCCGAGAGAGAGAGAGAGAGAGAAAAAAAAAAGAAGAAAATACAAGGGCCTTGAGTGGGCGAGAGTAACTACTTTTTTTTTTTTTTTTTTTTTTTTTTAATTCCTCTGCTTAAAGTGTCCGTTTTCTGTTTGATTTTATTATTTCTTCCTTTTCGGTGTTATTTGCATAGCCATTGGAAGGAGGAAAGCGGGGGGGGGGGGAGGGTAATTACTGTTTAAACGACCGTGACTATTATTTCGACTATAACTATCGTTCTGTCTACTATTATTATCACTACTATTGTTTTTTTAAATGTAATGATAGTCATGATAGTATTGTTATTTTATTATCGACATTTTTTTCATGTCAAGGGATTTAGACTGCTACATAGACCTTCTTCTCTCGGATCTACTTATAAAAAATGATTTTTTTTTTTATGACAGTATCATTTTTTTCTTCAGTTCTTGATTTCCGCACTGCTGGCAGTTTTTTTCTGTTGAACACTTTCTAACATGTTTCCTCGTCTCCACTTTTTCGTATCTCTATTTCTCTTCTCTCTCTCTTTCTCTTTTCTTTTCTCTCTTTCTCTTTTCTCTTCTCTCTCTTTCTCTCTCTTTCTCTTCTCTTCCCTCTCTCTCTTTTTCTCTTCTCTTCCCTTCTCTCTCTCTTTTTCTCTTCTCTCTCTCTTTCTCTTCCCTCTCTCTCTTTCTCTTCCCTCTCTCTTTCCTGTCGCATCGCTCGCTCTCATGTAACTCTATGCGACTACTCTACCTGATACCTTCCCTTAAAGGTGGGCTTCTCAGCTCTATTATCTAGCGCCCGTAACCCCTTGACCTCTCACGAGTGTGTTAAGGTAACGAAAATAGAGTATACATATCTAAATTTCACATTCATATTTCATTTCAATAACTTCTTGCTATTTCTTTGCCGTACTTTACACGCTTGGCGACCTCTAAGGCTGAGAAAGGCTGTCTTAGGAGTACACGTACCCAGGGTATGAATCACCGTCTTAAAGGAAAATGTCTTAGGGCACAGAGATCGGTTTACTCCGCGATGTCTGGGAGTGTGGTCGAGGAGGCGAGACGGAGGGGAAATATGTCGTCTTCGTGAAAATATTATCTCTGGATTGTTTTTGTTTTTTTCCACGATGACCTGACTGGGTTTTTTTTACTTTTGTTGTTTGTCTTGTCTTCTTCTTCTGTCTGGTCTGTCTTGTCTCTGTCTCTGTCTCCTGTCCCTGTCTCTGTCTCTCTGTCTCTCTCTCTCTCTCCTCTCTCTCTCTCTCTCTCTCTCTCTCTCTCTCTCTCTCTCTCTCTCTCTCTCTCTCTCTCTCTCTCTCTCTCTCTCTCTCTCTCTGATACCCCCTTAGATACAGCAATTCCATACAGTATTGACACTGTAGACTGCATTTACTATTCTATCCATGTCAAATGATATGGAAGTAACAATATCCATTTTTTTCTTATGCTAAGCTCTTATTCCCCTTTATTCTAATCATGAATAGTTTTTTTAGTAGTGTTCCTGGCTTCGTGATTTTATTATTATTATTTTTTTTATTTAAGTATTTGGATGCCGTTTTTATTATTATTATTTTTTTTTTTTTTTTTATTTTTTTAAAGGATTTGGATGCCGAAGAAGTCTCACTTATGGCGTTTCTCAATATTCCTGAGATCTTAAATCGACCTTTTTTCTGTTTGTTTGATTTTTTGAGCTGTTTTGATGTTAATTTTCCATCGTCTAGTTGCTTAACGGATAGATCTGCTATTAATCTTACTCTATAAAGACATAATAGCAAATTCCCCAACCACACACATCCTTTAGCCAACTTAAGAATAGTCAATTGGTCAATTTAAGAATGGTCAAAATTCGCACAAAATTAGCAGAACTACCGAACGACTATGGGATTATGACCATCGCCTCATTTTTATTCAAATTCTGGTAAAAATTGCTCGACTTTTATTGTCCTGCGCTGTCCACTAGACTCTAAACTCTAATTCTATTTCGTTGCCGGAGTGTATTTTGAAATTGAGTTTTAGATATTCGATGGGATAACTCTCTTCATTGGTGGTATAATTGGGTCGGAGTTCCCTCGGGGTGTATATAAGGGTATAATAGTGTGCTTGGATGACTCTCATTCGCGTGGCATCCTTATGACAGAAGCACTTGTCTTGTGTCGAAGTTGTGTTCATTTATGAAGTGTCTGAATAGTGTACATAGACCTTTTTTTATGTCTCAGGGGGGGAACAGACTACCGTGTTCTTCGGTTTTTCCTTTTTTTTTAATATGTTCCTTTCTTTGTCTGTTCTACTTTGTTCCCGGGATAGTCTAGACGGCTTGATTGGTCTTGGTTTTTCGTAGCAAGGTAGTATCTTCTCGCGTTTTGAAGGGTCTCATATTTCCGACGTGTGTTAGAAGATCGTCGTTGGGGTTATTTGCTTTGTTCATGTTGACTTGTCCATGATTTCCGTGGAGAGTTGATTGCGCAACCACTGGAGCTGTTCCGTCTGTTGACATGGTCTCTTTCCCCCTCTCTCTCTCTCTCTTTCTTTTGTTTTTGTTTTTGTCTTTGTCTTTGTCTTTGTCTTCTCTCTCTCTCTTTCTCTCGTCGCTTCTCTGTCTCTTTCTCTTTCTCTCTCTCTCTCTCTCTCTCTCTCTTCCTCCTCTCTCTCTCTCTCTCTCTCTCTCTCTCTCTCTCTCTCTGTCTCTCTCTCCCTCCCTCTCTCTCTCTCCGTTATATATCACTGATACCGCCCTCATCACACAGTATTTACACTGTAAACTGTATTTACTCTTCTATTCATTAACGGTACTTACATAAAAAACCAAGAAAAATGCTGCAACATCCACAGCCACGACCTTGAACTCTTCATGAACTGAACCGTCTGTTACCTAATTCCCAGAACACAGCTGTTTCCTGTTGCTTTCCCGACACCTTCCTTTGTGGTTTCACTTCCCTACGATCCGGGTGGCAGAGCTCAGATTCCAATTAGTTTACAGCACGCGTTCGACTCTATAGGAATTAGATGAAGGTTTTTTTTTTTTTTAGTGCAGGTAAAATGTTTTGGGATCGTGATTGCTGGTGTCCTGTGTGGGGAAATTGTGTTATTTTTTTGTTTGAATTTATTTGCAAACTGAGGTGCAATGTTGATTCTTTTTTTGTGGAATAGTAATAGACGATTTTACATTATGATTTATATAAGGATAGATAGCTAGATGATGCGAGATCTCTGACTACGTTCTTGATAAGTTGCTGCTGATGATAAGGGCTGATGGTGTTCGATATTATGCTCACAGTTGTCTGTATTTTTTTACCTTTTGGTTCGTGGCTTCGTCATATATGGTGTAGAAGAATAAAGTAAAAGAGAGAGAGAGAGAGAGAGGAGAGAAGAGAGAGAGAGAGAAAGAGAGAGAGTGAGTGAGAGAAAGAAAGAAAGAGAGAGAGAGAGAGAGAGAGAGAGAGAGAGAAGAGAGAGAGATGAGAGAGAGAGAGGAGAGAGAGAGAGAGAGAGAAGAGAGAGAGAGAGAGAGAAGAGAGAGAAGAGAGAGAGAGGAGAGAGAGAGAGAGAGAGAGAGAAGAGAGAGAGAAAGATTTTTTTACCCCGGCTTATGCTTTGCCTACGTTTTATCAATTTTCTCCTTTGATGTACGTTTTTGGGCCATTTTGACATTACCTTTGGAGAGTTAATTTTAGAAGCAAATTGCCCGATAAACGATAGCAAGAAGAGGTAATAATACATAGAAACAGGAGACGATATAATCTCATGCATCATTCTCGTAACAATTTTGCATCGATCGCAACTTTGCAATATCCCTTTCGGAAAAATTTTCTCGCATGCTACACACTCTCCCATGGAGGTTTTATTTTCACCCAAATTTCGGAAAACCAGTTGCTTCATCATTTGCAAATTTCTCTCTCCGTTTGCGACGACTATTTCGCGATTATTCCATCCTGCTTTTATTATTCAATTTATTCTGGCTGTTGTTGCCGCTTCTGCAGACCATTGCAAAGGACGTCCACATTGTTACAGGAATTCAGATCTTACGGTTTTGACTTCGTGGGGGGGGGGGGGGGGCAGAAATGGTGCGTAGTCACTATGGGTCATTTTTGCATGATAAGATCTGGGAATTCATTCTAGTTTGTTACTGTGATTCGCTATTCCTACAGATTGAATCATTCATAAAAAAAAATAATTGTAATATATCTGTCTGTCTATTTATTGTGTGGTGTGTGTGTGTGTGGTTTGTTTGTTTGTTTGTTGTGTGTGTGTGTGTGGGTTTGTTGTGTGTGTGGTGGGTGTGTGTGTGTGTGTGTGGTGTGTGTGTGTGTGTGTGTTTGTGGGTTTGTTTGTGTGTGTGTGTGTCTGCGTGGTGTTGTG
>NW_020869997.1:556348-563848 GCF_003789085.1 Penaeus vannamei
ATGAGATTGACACTCCACTGCCTTATATGGATAATGGGATCGTGACATTTATTCGTGTTTGCGAAATGAGGATAATAGTAATTATAAGAAAATGAAGGGAAAAAGTTGTGGTGATGAAAAGAGGAAAGTTGTGTTGGAAGTGTGAGCAGAAGAAATGTATACAGAAAGAGAGTTTTAGTACACACACACCACACACACACACACACACACACACCACACACAACACACATACATATATATATATATATATATATATATATATATATATATATATATATATATATATATATATATATATATATATAAGTACATGCCTATGCTCCTAAATGTTGTGAGATATTTCGCTGAAAGAGGTAGAATTTTTTTCTTATTGTTATCATTGTATTATTCATTATTATTGTTATTATTTCATTTATTATTAATATTGTTATTAATATTATTATCATTATTATTGTCATTATTTTATTATAATCATTATTATCATCATTATCATCGTTTTTATCCCATAGAAACCCGGAGACTCAGAGAATGTTTCTCAAAATGAACGGAAAACCTCATATGAAAGAATAAAACCGTAATGATTTTTGTAAAAGAAAAAAAAAAGAAATACTGTTCAGACTTTTTTTTTCTAGACCGATATAGCCTGTGAATACAACAGAAAAAAAATGCCCTCCCCCAAAAAAAATGTATGCAGCGTATATACATATATATATCAACAACGAAATACCCCCAAAATATCGAAATATTTCTGAAACGAGCAGCTGAAGAGAGAACCTTTGAAAACCCGAAAATTCCGATGAAATCCCAAAATTCTGAAATCTCCTGAAAAAAAAAAAAAAAAATCATTTCAGGATTCGTCGGCGCGTAGGATGTCTCTCTCCTTGCCTTCGTATCCTACTTGTCCTTGTCTTGTGTTCTTGCAGCGAAGGGAGATGCGAAGGGAGATCGGAAATACGAATTCTGAACGTGCTTAGGTTCAACAAGACAAATAAATAACAAACAACAATAAACAAATAAATATGAACAAACAAACAAACAAATAAAAACAAACAAGTGAAAATACAAAACAAAACAAAAACAAATAAAACAAACAAACAAATAAAAACAACAAACAATAAAACAATAAACAAAACAAATAATAAAATACAAACAAACAAATCAAAATAAACAAATAAACACAAAACAAACAAATAAACAAACAAAACATACAAATAATCAAAAACAAACAAACAAACAAACAATAATCAAATAAACAAAAAAAATAATCATACAAAAAAATAAACAAATCAAAGAAAAAACAAAAACAAACAAACCAAAAAATCTCGGCACGAAGAGACGCGTAGGATATTTTGCAAAAGATTAATAGTAGGAAAAAAAAATTAACCTTGAAATTTCAATAAAAAAGCGCTTTGAGGCAGAATTTCGAAAAGTGCTTCAAAAAAAAAAAAAAAAAAAAAAGCCTCTGGAATAGGCTTCGAAAAAAAATGCATTAGCCAAAAGGATTGATGAAAAAGCATGAAAATGGAAACGAAAAGTACTTACAGAGTACTTCGAAAGAGCGACTTCAAAAGTTCCTTCAGAAGAGTGCTTCACAAAATACTTCAAAAAAAGGAGTTTGTGTCCCTCAAAAAAAAAAAAAAAAAAAAAACTTCAAGAGAGAGCTTTCAGAAGTATTTAAAGAACGAGGCTTCTAAATACGGGAGTGCTTCGAAGAGAACCTTGCGAAAATTACCATGAATTAAGGCTTCCAAAAGTATACTAAGAAAGAGGGCTTAAAAATGCTGCAAAAACAAAAAAAAAAAAAAAAAAAATGAATAAAAAAAAAAATAAAATAAAAAATAAAAGAGAGGGCTTTCCAAAAAATACAGTGAACGATAGCTTAGAGAAGTACTTGTAAATGAAGCTTGCAAAAGCAGAAGCCATCCAAAGGGGAAGTTCTAAAAATATATCAAAATTGACTTTTAAAAAAATACTTCGAAAGGGGCTTCTAAAAGGATATCCCCCCCCAAAAAAAAATAAAATTGACTTTAAAAAATACATCGACAAGGGGCTTCTAAAAGGATATCCCCGCCCCCCCCCCAAAAAAAAAATTGACTTAAAAAAATACATCGACAAGGGGCTTCTAAAAGGATATCCCCCCCGCCCCCCCCAAAAAAAGAAATAAATAAAATTGACTTTAAAAAAATACATCGACAAGGGGCTTCTAAAAGGATATCCCCCCCCCCCAAAAAAAAAGAAATAAATAAAATTGACTTTAAAAAATACATCGACAAGGGCTTCTAAAAGGATACCCCCCCCCCCAAGAAAAAAAAAAAACATTAAAATTGACTTTAAAAAAATACATCGACAAGGGCTTCTAAAAGGATATCCCCCCCCCCAAAAAAAAAAAAAACATTAAAATTGACTTAAAAAAAATACATCGACAAGGGGCTTCTAAAAGGATATCCCCCCCCCAAAAAAAAAACATTAAAATTGACTTAAAAAAAAAACTCGACAAGGGGCTTCTAAAAGGATACCCCCCCCAAAAAAAAAAAAATAAAATTGACTTTTAAAAAATGCATAGAAAAGGGGCTTCTAAAAGGATATTCCAAGAGGGGGCTTCCAAAACTATCTCAAAAAGGAGTCTTCCAGAAGGACATTGCGAGAGGGGGCTTCTTTAAATACCTCGAAAAGAGGTGTTCCAAAAGGACATGCTAAGAAGGGGGCTTCAAGAAAAAAAAAAAAAAGAAAGAAAGAAAGAAAGAAAGAAAGAAAGAAAGAAAGAAAGAAAGAAAAGAAAGAAAAAGAAGAAAGAAAGAAAGAAAGAAAAAGAAAGAAGAGAAAGAAAAGGACATTCTAAGATGGGCATTCAAAGTTAAAGAAAAACAAAATCGAAAATGAGTCTTCTAATAGGTCATTCTAAGATTGGGCTAAAAAAAAAAAGAAGAAAAAAGATAAATAAAAATAAAACAACTCGAAAAGGAGTCTTCAAAAAAAAAAAAAAAATAAATAAAATAAATAAATAATAATTAAAAAAAAAAAAAAAATGTGTTTTAATCTTCTATTGATTTGTTGCATATTTTTTTGCAGCTGTATATATTGGTCTCTTTCTCGATCGAAAACAAAAACCCTCGAAAATCCGTCCTCCAAAAGAAAATTCGAAAAAAAAAAAAAAAAATCCGACGAACTTCGACAAACAACAACGGCAAAATCTCCCGCCAATCCCGTGTCCGAAAGCGTGGCAATGACTTCCACAACGAGCGACCATCGATCCGACAATTGGTTTTCTTGTGTTGGCTTTTGCTTTTGCGACTTGGGGAATTATGCAAAACGGAAAATGTTTATTCATAGCCACGACACACGACAGAAAGCTAAACTAATTGCTTTGAATAATAAACAAAAGCCGAATGCCCGGCGCGAGACAAAGGAAGACGTAACGCTGGGGGGGGGGGGGGGAGGGGGGGGGGAGGGGAGGAGAGGAGAGGAGGGAAGGGGGGGGAGAGGAGAGGGAGGAGGGGGGAGGGAGGGGATGGAGGAGGAGGGGATCTTGCGTCTTCGATTGACCTCGTGTGACCTGCTTTGACGGCGCTCGTTGCGTCATTGCCTGGGTCCTCGGAGTAGGGAGGGAGGAGGAGGGGGAGAAGGAGGAGGGAGGGAAGAAGGAGGGTGTGGAGTGGGGGGGGGCGGGTCGCAGGAGGAGTATGAGGACGGGGGGGGTCGCTCGAGGAGGGGTATGAGGAAAGGGGGGGGGGGGGGGGTGGTCGCTGGAAGGGTGTGAGGACAGAGGGGGGGGGGGGGGGCGCTGGATGAATTATTGCTTCGTGCTGGGCTGATTGAGGAAGTGGAGGAGGAGGAAGAGGAAGAAGAAAAGGAGAAGGAGGAAGAGGAAGAAGAGAGAAGGAGGAAGAGGAAGAAGAAGAAGAAGAGGAGGAAGGAGAAGGAGGAAGAAGAGGATGAAAAGGAGGAAGAGGAAGAAGAAAAGGAGAAGGTGGAAGAGGAGGAAGAAGAGTAGGAGGAATAAAAGGTAGAAGGCGGAAGAGGAGGAAGAGGAGTAAGGAGGAGGGAGAGGAGAAGATAAGGGGAGAAGGAGGAAAAAGAGGAGGACAAGGAGGAAGATGGAGATGAGGAAGAAGAAAAGGAGAAGGAGGAAGAGGAGTAGGAGGAGGAAGAGGAGAAAATGGAGGAAGATGGAGAGGAGGAAGAGGAAGAATAAGTGGAGGAGGATGAGAAGGAGGGAGAGGAAGAAGATTAAAAGAGGAATGAGGAGTAGTAGGACGAAGTGAAGAAGAAGAGGAGAAGAAAAGAAAGATAAAAACACAAATGATGAAAAAAATAAGAAAAAATACAAACAAACAAATGAGAAAGAACGAAACAAACAAAGAAAAAAACGAAAGAAAGCAAAAAAAAAAAAAGGAATATAAAAAACAAGAAAACCAAAAAAAAAAAAAAAATTCTCAGACAAAAAAAAAAAAAAAAAAAATCTCAGACAAAAAAAAAAAAAAAAAAAAAAAAAAAAAAAAAAAGTGGAATAAAGTAACATACAACAACAACAACAACAACAACGAAAGAATACATGAATCGTCCCAAAATCGAAAGAATAGATGACTTAAGGCCCAAAATCGGATACAATAACGAAACCCAGCTGATGACGAGGTTTCTCTTCTTGCCACGGAAACCTCGCGGAAGGGTTTGACATTCCGATTTTGCAATTAGGTTTTCCTGTCATGACAAGCGCGCTTCTGTTTAGTCATTAGGAGAAAGATTTAGATTCATTAATTACCGTAAATTAATTGTATGTTTGTCTTTATGTATGTATGTGTATGTAGCTATTTGTTTATTTATTCTGTTCTGTTTGTATGTCGATCTATCTGTCTATCTGTCTGTCTGTCTGTCTATTTCCTCCTCCTCTCCTTCACCTTTCTAATCTTGCTTTCTTCTCTCCCACTTCCTCCATCTTCTCTATTTCCCCCCCTTCCGTCCTCACAATCTTTCTCTCCTCTCTCCCACTTCTTCCTTCTTTCTCTATTTTCTCTTCACAATCTTTCTCTCTTCCCTCCCAATTCCTCCTTATTTCTCTATTTTCTCCCCCTTCCTTCCTCCTTTTCTCTACTCCCAACCTTCTCCTCTCACTCCTCCTCCTTCACCTCCAATCTTTCTCTCTTCTCTCCTCTCCCAATTCCTCATTCTCTTCATTTCCTCCCACTTCCGTCCTACTCCCAACCTTTCTCTCTCCTCTCCCAATTCCTCCTTCTCTCTCCATGTTCTCCCACCCACCCCGTCCTACTCCCAACCTTTTCTCTCTTTCTCTCCCCCTTCCGTCTTCACATCTTTCTCACTCCTCTCCAATCTTTCTCCATTCCTCCTCCCTTCTCCTTCCTCTTCTTTCTCCAATTTCCCCCTTCCTTCACCTCCAACCTTTTTCTCTTCTCTCCTCTCCACTCTCTTCCCTCTTCCCTCTCTCCATTTTCTTCCCCCCCCTTCGCCGCGCATTCCCCTCCTCCCGCCACCCAGCTTCCTCAGTTCTCCAATTCTCCCCTTCCTCCACTCCAATCTTTCTCTCTTCCCTCCCAATTCCTCCTTCCTTCTCTCTCTCAATTTCTCCCACCCACCCCAGTCCTCTCCCAACCTTTCTCTCTCACTCCCTCCTTCCTTCACCTCCAATCTTTCCTCTCTTCCCTCTCCCAATTCCTCCTTCCTTCTCTTCTCCATTTTCCTCCCACCTCCCACCCATTTCCTTCCAGTCCTTCCAATTTTCTCCCTTTTCCTTCACCTCTCCCAATCTTTTTCTCTCTCCTTCTCCCCTCTCCCATTTCCGTTCCTTTCTTCTTGCTCCATTTTCTCTCCCCCCCTCCGTCCTACTCCAACTTTCTCTCTCCTCTCCCAATTTCCTCATTCTCTCCATTTCTCCCACCCCACTTCCTTCACCTCCAATCTTTCTCTCTTCCCTCCCAATTCCTCCTTCCTTCTTTCCATTTTCTCTCCCTCCCCCCTCCGCGTCCTCCTCTCCCGCCACCCAATTTCCTTCAGTCTCCATTTTCTCCCTCTTCCTTCACCTCCAATCTTTCTCTCTTCTCTCCTCTCCCACTCCCTCCTTCCTTCTCTCTCCATTTTTCTCCACCCCACCCCGCCTACTCCCAACCTTTATTCTTTTCCCATTTCCCTACCTCCAATCTCTCTTCTCTCCTCTCCCAATTTTCTCCTTCCTTCTCTCTCCATTTCTCCCCACCACCCTCCACGTCCTCCTCCCAACCTTTCTCTTCTCTCCCACTCCCTCCTTCCTTCTCTCTCCATTTTCTCCCTTTCCGTCCTACTCCCAACCTTTTTCTTTCTTCCTCTCCCACTCCCTCCTTCCCTCTTCTTTCCATTTTCTCCCCCACCCCCCCTCCACGTCCTCCTCTCCCGCCACCCAATTTCCTTCAGTCTCGCGAAAACCCGGATGATAAAGAGGCGGACACAGTCAAGAAATCCGTCTGTTTCTCCGCGATTTATGGGCATCGCGGAGCAACAGACCCTCACGTTCTTCGATCAACGTATTTCAGGGTTTGCGTTCGATTTCTCTCTGTCTGTCTGTCTGTTTGCCTGTCCTCTCTCTCTCTCTCTCTTTTTCTGTCTCTCTTTCTCATTCTCTCTCTGTCTCTGTCTCTGTCTCTGTGTGTGTGTGTCCTCTGTGTCTTCTCTCTTCTCTCTCTCTCTGATCTCTCTCTCTCTCTCTCCTCATCTCTCTCTCTCTCTCTCTCTCTCTCTCCTCTCCTCTCTCTCTCTCTCTCTCTCTCTCTCTCTCTCTCTCTCTTCTCTCTCCTCTCTCTCTCTCTCTCTCTTCGGGCTTGGGAGTTCACGTACGGCTGGTTGGGATCTCAGTCGTTTTGGGGTTTAATTCGGGGCGTGAAATTGGGGTGGGGGTGGGGTGGAGTGGGGGGGGGAATCTTTGGGGGGGAGGAGTTGGGGGCGGAGGAGGGTTGGGGTAATTCGGGGCCTGAGATTGGGGGGGGGGGGGTGGGGTGGGGTGGGGGGTAATCTTTGGGGTTAGGAAGAAGAGGGGCGGAGGGGGGAGTTTGGGTGGGGGTAGGGAAGGAGGGGGATGGGGTGGGGTGGGGAGGAGGAGAGGGAAGTTGGGAGGGAGGGGAGGGTGTTCTCGCTATTTCGTTTTTTTTTTGTTTTTTTGTTTGTTTCAGCTCTGTCTTTGTTTGGGTGGTTCTTACTCTCTCGTTCTTTTTCTTGATGTGCTTCGGTCTTTTTGTCGTGTTCTGACTTCTGTTTCTTGTTTTTTACGTCTGTCGTATTGTTCTGTCTGTCTCCCTCCGTCCCCTCCTATCCCTCCTCCCTTTCATTTATCCTTTTTCTTTCTTCCTCCCCTTCCTACCCCGCCCCTTTTTCTCCTCCCCTCCCCTTCTTTCTCTCCTCCCCGTACTCCCTCCTCCACTTCTCTCTTCTCCCTCCTCTTTCTTCCTCTCTCTCTCCCTCTCCTCCCCTCTTTCCTCCTATTCTCCTCTCCCCTACCTCCCTTCCTCCTTCCTCCCCCCT
>NW_020869997.1:576348-583848 GCF_003789085.1 Penaeus vannamei
ATACAATGATAGATTTAGTTGCCTATCACATATGTTGTTGAGCAGAGAGAGTGACTGATAAAGTCAGACTGACTGATAAATCCATTTGCTGGAGATTTTTTCCATCTCTCGGGTGACCTGAAGCTAAAATTGGATGCTGGGTGCCTGCTGGATGGCGACAATAGATATTGCTTTAATACAATGATAGATTTAGTTGCATAATCAATTTAATACAATGATAGATTTTGCGTAATCACATATGTTGTTAGCAGAGAGAGTGACTGATAAAGTCAGACTAACTGATAAAGTCATTTGCTGGAGATATTTTTTCCATCTCTGGGGTGACCTGAAGCTAAAATTGGATGCTGGGTGCCTGCTGGAATGGCGACAATAGATATTGCTTTAATACAATGATATATTTAGTTGCATAATCACATATGTTGTTGAGCAGAGAGACTGATAAAGCTATTTGCTGATTTTTTCCATCTCTCGGGTGACCTGAAGCTAAAATTGGATGCTGGGGGCCTGCTGGATGGCGACGATACAATTTAATACAATGATACATTTAGTTGCATAATCACATATGTTGTTGAGCAGAAAGTGACTGACTGATAAAGTCAGACTGACTGATAAATCCATGTGTGAAGATCTTCCATCTCCGGTAAAGCTAAAATTGGATGCCTGCTAATAACAATAATACAATGTGATATATATGTTAATCAATTTAATACAATGATAGATTTTGCGTAATCACATATGTTGTTTGATCAGAAAGTGGACTGACTGATATAAATCCATTTGTTAAAGATTTTTTTCCATCTCTGGGGTGACGCTGAGAGCTAAAAATTGCGTGGGTATCTGCTGAACGGCGACAATAGATACAATTTAATACAATGATAGATTGTAGTTCACAATCACATATGTTGTTGAGCAGAAAGGACTGATGATAAAGTCAGACTGACTGATAAATCCATTTGCTGAAAATTTTTTAACCTTTTGGATGATCTGAAGCTAAAATTGTCTGTTGGTTTCCTATGTTCCTCAACATTTCAGACAATCAGTTATGATGTTATTGATTGTTAAAAGTGTATTGTTTTCTTGATAATTGTGTCTACGTGATTTTTTTTTCTTCAAATTCTCGGCAAAATAGAGAGAGATAAATAAATTCTGCGTTCATTTTGTTATCAAATTCTAGGCAAGATGGAGAGGGATAAAGATCAGAGAACATGTTGGTAAATATGCAAATCCGCAGACAGAATTTTATGATTCTACCCATATATCAAAATATGTAACTTCCTTTATCTATCGTTAATTAAACGTTATCAACAACAATCCTAATAGATAGATTCCCTTGAAATTCACACGAAGCCGAAGATCTACACTAAATGGTTGTCTCTAAACTTTAATTAAGCCATACAAGTAAAAAAAAAAAAAAAAAAAAAAAAAAAAAAAAAAAAAAAAAAAAAAAAAAAAAAATAATAATAATAAATAAATAAAAATTAAGCTCAATTTCGAATGGAATCGTTAATTCACTTTGTAGTACGGATCATTCTCTATCGAGGACGTAATGCCCACAAAGGGAAGCCGGGCTAAGCTCAGTTAAGCTGGATATCTGTACTTTGGTGATGTCAGAGGAATCTTCATCTACTCGAAATAAACTAGTTGGCAACTCACAGAAAGATGGGGAGGCAGTGTTGCCATTCTAGCGCTTTCCCCCCCGCTAGATTTTAGAATTTTTGTGCTATGATCTAACGAGAAAATTTTAAAAGTTTACTAGTGAAAAAGAATTAGCTTGTCCCATATGTCTATCGGTTATAAATAGCCCCAAGTCGACCGGTTTTGTGGAAATTTCAATGGCATGAGTCGAGGTCGAGAGAATTTTTCACTCTTTCCAAAAATTCTGTCAATCGTGTACAGCTTTTGATTTCATTATCAAAGACAAACCTCCTGTATTATCTAAGTCACATTGCCGCTGCATTACTCTCAAGGACAGACCTCTCATCACACACACACACACACACACAAACTGTACACACACACACGCACATACACATGCACACAAACTGTACACACACAAACACACACACACACAAACTGTACACACACACACACACACATATACACATATACACAAACTACACACACACACGCAAGCTATACACATACACACACTAATGATAAAACTTAAACTACCACCACAACCATCACCAATAACACCACAGCCATCCCCCCAAACACCACTAACAACTCCACCACAACCATCACAACCAGCACAACCCCATTACCAATAGCACCTCCATCACCACCACCACAAACCACAACCACAACCAACACCCACCACAAGCACCAACTCTACCACAACCACAACCATCACCACCACTCCACCACCTACCACAACCCACCAACTCCACCACTCCACCACAACCACCACTCCACCACATCCATCACCACCAGCTCTACCACAACGATGACCACCAGCTCCCCACCACCACCACCACCACCACAGCCACCACCTACTCTACCACATCCATCACCACCAACTCCCACCACAACCACAACCACAACCACCACACCACCACCACCACACCACAACTATCATCACCAACACCACCAACTCCTCCACACAACCACCCACCTACTCCACCACAACCCCCCCCTCACAACTCCCCCAGGGTACTTCGAGACCAGAATGCATACCCTGTTGGGAATCTCTGTACCAGGGTGTGAATTACCGTTGATTGCTATGGGATTGGTGTGGGTGCGGAGCGGGAATGGGAAAGATTTTTTTTACGAACACATACATACACACGCACACGTACACGCACACGTACACGCATGCACGCACACACACACGCACACGCACATATACACGCACACGCACATACGCACACGCATTACACACGTACACGCACATATACACACGCACGCACACACACATACACACGTACACGCACACACACACGTACACGCACACGCACACACGCATACACGCATACACATAAACACACGCCCACACACACACACACGCCACACACACAATTAGAGAGAGACATATATATGTATGCACACACATAAACACACACATGCACACACAGAAATCTTACAAATACACATGGGATAAATACACATGGGATAAATATATCTTAGCGATATATAAATAGATAGAGAGAAAGAGGAGAAAGAGAAAGAAAGAAAAAGAGAAAATGAGCAAGAGAAAGAAAAAAAATAAAAGAAAAAAGATAATTGAAAAGAAAAAAAAGGGAGAGCGATGTAAGAGACAAACACAGACAAAAGAGAAAACACAAGAGAAAGAAACAGCTAAATAAACAACACACGAGAGAAACAAAGACCGAGAAAAAACAAAAACAACAAACAACCCAGAAATAAACAGACAGAAAACGAAAGAAAAGAAAAAAAAAAAAAAAAGAGAGAGAGAGAGAGAGAGAGAGAGACGAGAATAGAAGAGGGAGGGGAGAGAGAGAGAGAGAGATAAACACCCGGAGAAGAGCAGCTGGTGATGGGAAATCAATATGTTGCAACATGGAAGCATGAATAGACACACTCGGCAGTCGCTTCTTCAGGTACTTTCGTTTCCTCCTCATGCTTGGCTGCCTTGGTCTTCAGATGAGAGGGAGAGAGGAGAGAGAGAGGAAGAGAGGAGAGAGGAGGAGGGAGGGAGGAATTCAGATGAGAGAGAGGGAGAGGAGAGGGAGGAGGGAGAGAGGAAGGAGAGAGAAGAGGAGAAGAGGAGAGAGGAGAGAGAGAGGGATGAGTGGGAGAGGGAGGGAGTGGAAGGAGAGAGAGGGAGGAGGAGAGAGGGAGAGAGGGGAGAGGGAGAGAGAGAGGATGAGTGGGAGAGAGGGAGGGGAGGAGAGAGGAGTGGAGAGAGGAGGAGAGAGAGAGAGAGAGGAGAGAGAGGGAGGAGAGGAGGGAGAGAAGAGAGAGAGAGGGAGGGAGGGAAGGAGGGAGAGAGAGAGGGAAGGAGGGGGAGGGAGGAGGAGTAGAAGGAGAGAGAGGAGGGAGGAGGAGAGAGAGAGAGAGGAGAGGAGGAGAGAGGAGAGGGGAGGGAGGGAGAGAGAGGGAGAAGAGGGAAAGGAGAGAGAGGAGAGAGAGAGAGAGAGAAGAGAGAGAGAGAGAGACGAGAGAGAGAGAGAGAGAGAGAGAGAGAGAGAGAGAGAGAGAGAAAGTAGTGAAAAGAAGGGAAAAAATGGCAGCAAATACAATGTCTTTTTAAACATTCTTTTTCTCTTCTTTTTTCATATTTACGTGTTTCCCTTTTTCTCTCCTTTTAATACTTCCTTTATTCTTTCTCTTACTTTTCCATTTTTTTGGTTAATACTTCCTCTTTTCTTCCTCTTTCTTATAGAATACTTACGCATTTTTCCTAATCTGCTTATTTGTTTTCTTTCGTTTTTTTTTTCTTTTTATCATTTTTCTTCGTATACCATTTCTGTTTTATTTCTATTTTCGAAAATATTAACTATTTGTAATAACTGTTTCTGAATATAATTTCTAGTTTTGATTTGTATTTTCGAATGCGTATCCATTAATGCTTATCCATTTTATTTTCGAATGCTTATCCATTTTATTTTCGAATGCTTATCCATTTTAATCTACAATTCCGTTGACTTATAGATTTCAAAAGATATATTAAAATAATTACTAGTTTCAATCATTATCTTGGAATATTTTAATCTCTATTTCCAGATACCATTTTAATCAAAATCCCGACTGATTCCAATTCCTATTATCGACATCCCGACTAATTCCTATTCTAGTTATTAACATTCTGACTGATTTCAATTCCTGTGATTGAAATCTCGACTAATTCCAATTCCTTTTATCAAAATTCCGACTAATTCCAGTTCCTATTATCGAACTGACTAATTCCAGTTCCCTAATTCCAACTCCTAATTCCAACTCCTTTTATCTTAATCCTGACTAATTCCCATTCCTATTATCAAAATTCCGACTAATTCCAATTCCTATTATCCAACTGACTAATTCCAATTCCCATTACTGAAACTCTAATTCCAATTCCTTTTATCGAAATCCTGACGAATTCCCATTCCTATGATCGAAATCCCGACTAATTCCAATTCCTATTATCGAACGACTAATTCCAATTCCCATTACTGAAACTCTAATTCCAATTCCTTTTATCGAAATTCCGACTAATTCCAGTTCCTATTATCGAACTGACTAATTCCAGTTCCCTAATTCCAACTCCTAATTCCAACTCTGAAACCCTAATTCCAACTCCTTTTATCTTAATCCTGACTAATTCCCATTCCTATTATCGAAATTCCGACTAATTCCAACTCCTTTTATTGAACTGACTAATTCCAGTTCTCATTACTGAATCCCTAATTCCAACTCCTTTTATCGAAATTCCTTTTACCGAAATCCTGACAAATTCGCATCCTATTATCGAAATCCTGATTAATTCCCATTCCTATTATCAAAATCCCTTAATTTCCCTATTATCGAAGTCCCGACTAATTCCAATTCCCATTACTGAAACCCTAATTCCAACTCCTTTTACCGACATTCCGACTAATTCCCATTCCTATGATCGAAATCCTGACTAATTCCCATTCCTATTATCAAAGTCCCGACTAATTCCAATTCCTATTATCGAACTGACTAATTCCAATTCCCATTACTGAATCCCTAATTCCAACTCCTTTTATCGAAATTCCGACTAATTCCAACTTCTATCATTGAAATTCCGACTAATTCCAATTCCTATTATCGAGTATTTACACCGTGTATTTCCTTCTTCCACAGGTACGTACCGCCATCGCAGAGAGGAGAAGAACCGGAACAACGAAAAGACGCAAAAGGACACAGGAAAATAATAGTGATAATTAGAGATAATAGACAATAAAAGATAATAGAGATAATAGGACGAAGTGAGAGAGCTGTGAGAGAGAGACGGATATTCTGAGAAAGGAAAATCGATCGTGGATCTCATGGTTAATTTTGCCGAAGCTTCTGTGTCCGTGTGTCCTGGTTGGGTATTTATGGTGGGTATGAGGGGGGGGGGGGGGTAGGAGGGAGGGGGGAGGGAGAGAAGAGAAAGGAGAGGGAGGGAAGAAGGGGTGGATAGATAGAGAGAGAGAGTGAGGGAGTGATATGTATGTATGTATATATATATATATATATATATATATATATATATATATATATATATATATATATATATATATATATATATATATATAATGTGTGTTGTGTGTGTGTGTGTGTGTGTGTGTGTGTGTGTGTGTGTGTGTTATGTGTGTGTGTATTTGTATACACATACATGCACTGTGTGTATGTGTGTGCTTTGTATACACATACATACACACATGAGTGTGTGTATGTGTGTGTTTATGTGTGTTTGAGTGTGTTTGTATGTACATTCACACACACACACACACATACACACGCACACACATACGTGCGTATACATACGTAAATAGAAAAACATGATAATACATTTGCCGCGCCAAGAAAATAATCAGAACATTTGAGAAATTAATTCCTCGACCTTTCAAAATGTCTCACACTATTATGAATAATTCCTTTGGCGTTTGGTATAGTTTCCAACACATATCATTTTCCAAAAAAAAAATCCTTATTTCGTTTAATCAGAATTGCAAAAAACCTGCACTTTCATCACTGAACAATTAATAATAATTGTTCTCTCTGCATTATATGATTGCCTTTGATCACAATTTTTCAGAACTGCATTGACAATCAGGAATGTAAAATGATGGAGTGAATGCATTTGAAAGTCCTATGATTTTCCTGGTGTATTTATGCTGTAATATTGGTGTTGGAATTGCATGATGAGTAGAAATGTAATGGTGATGAACGTGGGGATAGGAAGTGATGATTATGGTGATGATGGTGGTGGGATGATAATGATGATAGTCATCGCAATAGTAATAACATTAATGATGATGATGTGTGGTGGTGGTGTGATGATTGTGATGATGATGATGATGATGATGATGATGATGATGATGATGATGATGATGATGATGATGATGATGATGATGATATGATGATGATGGTGATGATGATGATGATGATAATGGTGATGATAATGATGATGATGGTGGTGGTGATGATGATATGATGATGATGGTGGTGGGGTGTTGATGATGATGATGATTGATGATGGTGATGATAATGATGATGATAACGATGATGTAATGATGATGATGATGATGATGACAATGATAATAACGATGACGATGGTGATGATAATCAAAATAATAAAAATGATCCTGATGATAATATTGATGATAACAATACCATTGCTAATACCAATGCTAATAGCAATGATGGTATTAATAACAATGATAACAATAATGCTGTTGCTACCACTGACAGTAATGATAAACATGCCACTGATGATAATAATAGAATTCATAGTAATGATATAATTTGACAATATAATAATTGATAATGATAATAATAATAACAACAATAATAATAATAATAATAATAATAATAATAATAATAATA
>NW_020869997.1:588969-591469 GCF_003789085.1 Penaeus vannamei
TGTCCGTGTTTTCATCCTCTCTCTTTCTCTCTCTCTCCTTGCTCTCTCTCTCTCTCTCTCTCTCTCTCTCTCACTCTCCTATCTATCTATCTAATCGTATCTATCTATCTATCTATCTTATAGGAATCTATCTATCGTATCTTATCTTAATCGTATCTATCTCGCTTCATCTCTCTCATCTCCTGCTCTCTCTCTCTCTCTCTCCAATCTCTCTCTCTTCTTCTCCTCTTCTCTTTCTCTCTCTCTCTCTCTACTCTCTTCTCTCATCTCTTCTTCTCTCTCTCATCTCAACTGTCTGTCTTATCGTATCTACTCTATTGATCGATCTATCTCTTCGTTTTCACTCTCTCTCGTTCTTTCTCGTTTACTCTCTCTCTTTCTTCTCTATACCTTTCTCTCTCTCTGTTAGGACTTTCTCTCATCTCTCTCTCTAAGACCTTTCTTCTCTCGCTTGCTCTCTTCATCTCTCCTCTCTCTCTCTCTCTCTCTCTCTCTCTCTCTCCTTCTCTCTCTCTCTCTTCTCTCTCTCTCTCTCTCTCTCCTTTCCCTCTTTCCTCTCTCTCTCTCTCTCTCTTCTCTCTCTCAATCATCCACTCTTCATTCGCTTCTCCTCTGCTCCTCCGCTCGTCGTAGCTCTCTTCTCTCCTCTGCTTCTCTACTGTCCTCCCTGCTCTCTGCCTTGCCTTCTCCTTCTCTTACTCTCTCTCTCTTCTCTCTCTCTCTCTCGTCCTCTCTCAGGCTCTCTCGCTCTCTTCCCTCTCTCTCGTCTCTCTCGTCTTCTCTCTCTCTCTCTCTCCTCCTTCAATTTTCCTCCCCCCGCACCCCCTTCCTTCCTCTCTGCCCTCCACATTCTCTCTTCCAACTCTCTCATCTTGCGAATCACACTCCAAATTTCAATATTAATTTTTCAAGTCCGGTTTTAAAAAAAAAGCTGCAAGTCCTATCTCTTGGTTGAATTATGGCTTGTATAGTCTTTTTGATAAGTTTGTAATCTGTACGTTGTGGCTTCTTTGACTTTGAAAATATAAACCATGAACGTGTTGTAGGTGATGTCTGAGGCGTAAATGCCGTCTGTGTGTGTTCGTTTGTTCGTTGTTATCAAGACTAGTAATTACACTTAGTTAAATAAATGAGACTACTGCAGAAGCATAATGTAGCGGCATAACAAGTGTGTATGTAAGCGGTATTTGTGTGTGATTGTGTGTGTGTGAGAGATGAGAAGAGAGGAGATTAGAGGACGAGAAAGAGAGAGAGAAAGGAGAGAGAGATGCGAGAGAGAAGAGGAGAGACAGAGAGGATGGAGACGAGATCTAGACGAAGGAGAGAGAAGATCTGACTAGAGAGAGAGAGAGATGAGAAGAGAGGAGAGCAGCACAGAGACAGAACAGAGAAATGAGAGAAGACAAAAGAAGAGAGAGAGAGAGAGACAGAGAAGGTATAATGTCCTCATAATCGAAAATCTGCAGAGAGGAGTGCGAGAGAGAGACAGAGACAGAGAAAGCAGAAAGAGAGAGAGGAGAGAGCCAGAACAGAGAAAGAAAGAGAGACAGAGAGACAGAGAGGAGAAAGAGAGAGAAGAGAGCAGAGAGAGAAACAGAGAACAGAGACAGAAAGAGACAGAGAACAGAGAGCTCTAACGAAAGAATAGATAAAGCGAAGAGAAACATAACGAGAACCAGAGAAACCATATACAACAAAAAACCAACTTTTTTTTGTTTGTTCAGTTTCCCAGAGGATCATCTATGACGTCACTTCCTGGGCAATAGAAACCGCCGTGTTTGCATAGCTAAGCCAAAGCCAGAGCCAGAATAAATAACAGCCCATTCGGAAATATCTTTTATGTTCCTCTCTCTCTCTCTCTCCTTCCTTTCTTTACTTCTTTCTTTACTTCTTTCTCTACTCGACAGCTTCTCATCTCTTTCTTTTTTTCTTTTATTTCCCGTTTCTTTCTCTCCTTTCGTCTCCTTTTATTTCTTGTTTTCGTCATTTTCTTCTTCTAATCTTTCTTCTACTATTTTCTTCCTCTTATTATAGTCTTATATTCTTCCTCTTTAAAATCATACCTTTTCTTTCCTTCTTCTTTCCTCCTTCCCTCTCTTCTTATTCTTTTTCATCTTCTCTCCTTTGCATCATCATGATCAATCTCCTCTTCGGCATCATCATCCTCTAATTCTTCTTCTTCTCTTCCTCCTCCTCTTCCTCATCCTCTTCTTCTATTTCTTCCTTCCCCTCCTCCTTCTCTCCCTTCTCTTCTCCATCTTTCCTTCCCCTCCTCTATCTCTTCCTTCCTCCTACTCTATCCCTCCTCTTCTTCCTCTTCCTCCCCCCCCCTTCTCTCCCTTCCCCTCCTTCCCTCCCTCCCCTTCTCCTCTCAATCTCCTCCTCTTCTTCTATCTCTTCCTTCCCCTCCTCCTTCTCTCCCTTCCTCTCTTCCTACTCCATCTCTTCTCCTTCCCTATTTCTTATCCCTCTTCCC
Organism: Penaeus vannamei; assembly: GCF_003789085.1. NCBI lineage: Eukaryota > Metazoa > Arthropoda > Malacostraca > Decapoda > Penaeidae > Penaeus > Penaeus vannamei. The sequence continues at coordinate 591,446 of NW_020869997.1, forward strand.
GTCTTTCCTTCCCCCTCCTCCTAC